>JAOPUD010000079.1:7154654-7179826 GCA_027122715.1 Trisopterus minutus
GCTAGAATGTATGATTACCGTTGTTAAGGTTACAGAATGCTCGCACTGAAGCCCTCAAAAGGCGCTCAAAAGGCGCTCAAAAGGCGCTGAAGGCGGCGCTTTTTTCTTAAAAAAGAAGTCTAGTGTGAACGCTGCCTTAATGAAGTTCTTCGTCAACAAAACAAAAGATCTTGGATGAACCTCCCAAACTGAAAAACCGCTCTTGTAATTCTCCCATGACGGTTTACTTCAGTTATCAGGGATGGCGGCCCTGGCCCCCCCAATCAAAACTATTTGCGTCAAAGCTTACCATGTGGGGAGTACACACGCAGGTTAATGGGGACGGGGGAGATGCCTTTATTCGCTCCGGTGATGCGGTCCGTCTCTGCCTCGATCTCCCCTCGTACCTCATCAAAGTCAATGAACTTCTTCCCCTTACAGTGGAGGAACTCAGCATACTCTGGACAGAGACAATGTAGAGAGGAGAGGAGAAGAGAGGAGAAGAGAGGAGAGGAGAGGAGAGGAAAGGAGAAGAGAGGAGAGGAGAAGAGAGGAGAGGAGGGGAGGGGAGAGAAATGGATAGGACAGGATAAGAGATGAGAAGAACAGAGTATAGAAGAGAGGAGAAGAGAGGAGAGGAGAAGAGAGCAGTGGAGAGGAGAGGAGGGGAGAAGAGAGTAGTGGAGTGTAGAGAAAGGAGAGGAGAAAAGAGGGGGGGAAATGAGAGGAGGAGAGGAGGAGAAAGTGGTGGAGTGTAGAGAATGGAGAGGAGAGGAGGGGAGAGGAGATGAGAGAAGAGGAGAAGAGAGGAAATGTTCAAGCTAACTGCCAAACAAAGCCAACAAACCAATTGAACATTTAACATATCAACCTATCTAACAGAACACAGGAAGAGTTGTAAGAGATTTCCTTTACACCATAATAATAAGCACGTCTTCTATGTGACATCCAGGGGGCGAAGAAGTAGAGTCTACCCATGGACAGAGGTGTCCATTACTGTTCTTACCGGTGGGACAGTTGATCAGTTGGAGCACCAGTGGTCGACGGGTCACGATGCCAGAGCCACGGGGGAGGAAGTCCCTTTCGAATAGAGACCACAAAGACATAGTGAGAGCTGAACCATGGTTACAAGCTAGTAGATATTGTAGCTCAAGAGCAAGGCATTTACACTGCCCAAGTGAGGGGTTTGATTCCCACTGGGGTTGCCAATGCTATGTATGTATACTCCAAAAGCATTGCACGACATGTATAAAAAAACTCACAAATGAAAAATGTATCCCTCAGTTAATTTGTTTACATATGGATAGACATATTATAAGGTATGAATTCAGATGTCAGAATGGACACCATCTAACGATTTACATCAGACACCATGCTAAATATAACCTGAAAAAGACTGAAATCTTCAGAATGTAAAGTTTTGATAGGGCTTCCAAAACACGATGTCCATGAGCACTTCGAAAACACTCTGTGGGCTTTCGCAGTTGATTGGAAATGGCAGTGTCTCTGCCAGTGTTAATAAATGTGTGGTGTGTGTGTGTGTGTGTGTGTGTGTGTGTGTGTGTGTGTGTGTGTGTGTGTGTGTGTGCGATCACAAATGCTGAATCACTATCACTCTTTTGGTGAGCTACTGTGCAGGTCAAGATTGATTTTTGTATCATGTTACAGTTTCATGAAAGCATCTAAGTTGTGTGATGAAGTTGCTCAATCTTATATGTCTGATACTCAACATCAAAATCCGAAATACCAAAATATCAAGACTCAATCGAAATATACACTCATGGTTTAACTGTGTATAACTCCAGTAACATAATATATGACATGATAGAGCCTGTAATCCAAATTCAATTATTCAGTTTACTTTTGTGCTGCTCATAAAAAAATCGATATAGTATGTAGGAGTAGCATTAAGAGAGAGAGAGAGAGAGAGATAGAGCAAGAGAGAGAAAAAAGAGAGAGAGAGACATACTGGCATGTATCTATATTTCACACATTACATTATTGCATCACGTGCGTGTGGCTGTGCATGTGTTGTGTGTGTGTGTGCATGCATAAGGTGTGCGTGGCTGCTTACTGCAGTGTGTATGGACATGCATATGTGTAGCCATTCAAACATGAGAGGTCTAAGAATTTCCTCCAGGGCGGTGCTGGTTGCTCACAGCAACATGAGCATCAGCTCCCCAGAGGGGCTGATTCTAGCCTCCGTACCAGCTGAGCTGACACAGCTATCCACTCAGTGACGCAAGCTAGGAGTGTGTGTGTGTGTGTGCGTGTATGTGTGTGCGTATGTCCTTCTATATTTGTGTGTGTGTGTGTGTGTATGTGTGTGTGTATGTGTGTGGACTTCTGGCAGGCTGATGGAAACACGGTCTGCCAGTGGTGTTGACGTCAGCTTGGCTGCAGGTTTTTACAGATGAGCACAAATGACACACAGTGGCCTGAAGGTGCTTTTCATTTCATTAGCTCTGCCCTGCTTGGTCGGATGGGCCTGAAAAGCCATGAAAGTCTTAATTTCACGACAATCCAAAATAAACTAAAAGCAAGAAAATGTATTTATTCATGAAGCTATAATCAGCAAGTGTTTGGCCCATTCTACTGAAAAAAAATAAGAATCTAAAATGAGGAATCAACTTGAATTTATATATATTCTATCGATTGACAAATCTAGGAATCAACACACACACACACACACACGCACACACACACACACACACATAGTAATGATAATAAATAATAATAATACTTGTTATTTTTAAGATATACCCAAAGTGCTTAACAAAGTAAGCTTGTGTGTGTTTGTGTGGGGGGAAAGTCTGTGTGTATGTGTGTGTGGTGTGTGTGGAAGGAGGGGGGGGATGAAACCTCATCCACTGCACAAACTATTCTATGCAAGTAGAAAAGTCTTTATGCTATCCTTTTGTATTTCTCTATTATTTCTCCCTCTCACATGATTGGACAGCTGGGCAGCTGCGGTGATGGACAGCTCTCACCACCACTATTTACTTTGCATTGATGGGAAAAGACATTTGTGTGTGTGTGTGTGTGTGTGTGTGAGGGCATGTCTGCTACATTAAGTCTGTGGTATCCCTCCCTGTATCTCTTTCATCCACCAGCGATACCAACCATGCCTAACATGAAGGACAGATGGTCCTCACTGCAGGTCTCTCTCTGCTCTCTCTCTCTAGCTCTCTCCTCTTGCTCCTCTCTTCTCTCTCTCCTCTCTCTCTCCTCTTTGCTCCTGCCATATGGGGCCTCTAAATGAGAGCAGGAGGAAACCAGGTTTTTACACACACACACACACACACACACACACACACACACACACACACACACACACAAATACTTGCATTAATGCAGACATATGCATGCATATCGAACAAATATACATATATACAGACAAACATTCATACATACATACATGCATATCCGTGTACCTCCATAGAGACACAAACACACAACATACATCATACACAAGGGGAAACATTGTATGCCATCCTTCTGTATTCCTCTTCTATTTCCCCTCCACTTCACATGATTGGACAGCGGAGCTGTTTGTGGTGACAAACAACTCTCTCCACCAGTCACATGATTTACTATACTATATGATTTACTATGTGTGTTTTGCTCACACATTTGAAACTCAACATACACACTTAAAAACATAATAATCTAGTACAACCACAATAACAACAACGTGATGCAATCACTTCACCAAATGCATCCACTGAGAGGATGACAGAGAAGAGACAATCATCTGCTAAAAGTACATCTGCTGATGTATAGTAAGGGACAACACAGCAACATGGGCCCCATTACACTAACGCCGGAAACCCAAAACCTAGAATGAATAGTTCTGTGTCAATGTTGATAAATATCAAAAGCCAAACATGGTAAAGGGCTAGGAGGACAATTCTGACTGCACATGGGACCTTTTTGTATTTGTATTGGCTGTACAAATGTGTGTCATGTTCGTATAATAGATACTGCTGGTAATACAATAGAAAGGGTTGTTTTATGTCCTGATAAGTAGGAGGGAGGTTAATTGAGTGCTGAACTAACATCCCTCCTCCGTTTTCCTTCCTTTGCTTCTTTCTCTCTCTGTCACTAACGCACTCTGCAATATGGCAAACGTGACACACATGATTCACATCAAACCACTTACACACATACTTACACACTTACACACACACGCATACGCACACACACTTAATCACACATAATGAAAGGCTGCCACAGAGCCTCTGGTGGAGTCATTGTTCCCTTCTTACGTAAGCACTGCTGTGCCTACATCACACACACACACACACACAGGCAGACAAATACACACGCACACAAACTACACATTAACACATACTTGAACAGACACACAAACACACTCATGCAGAGCACAATTGTACATGCTCTCAAACCACACAAACCACATACACACACTCACACACAGTCAAACACATTCGTACACATATGAACACACGCACAAACACAAACACACACACATACACACACACACACGCTGACATGCACGGCACAATTATGTATACACCCAACACACAGTGATGCATACACACGCACACACACAATACAACCCCTCATACACACACACACTTCCCTGCAGAG
This sequence comes from Trisopterus minutus, assembly GCA_027122715.1. Taxonomy (NCBI): domain Eukaryota; kingdom Metazoa; phylum Chordata; class Actinopteri; order Gadiformes; family Gadidae; genus Trisopterus; species Trisopterus minutus. Next base: position 7,159,248 of record JAOPUD010000079.1, read on the forward strand.
CAACGCCTGCCTCTTGGGAGTGCGGAGGTTGCTGTTGTTATGAGAGCTAGTAAACAAGACCTCATCATGCGGCTATACCATCATCGGCCAATGAAACGAAAGGTTGTTACCAGGTGGCAGACACACAGATTAACGCAGTTAGGGGGGAGGAAATACTTTTAGCTGAGGAGCAGCGAGAGATTAGTGGTAATCCTGTGGAGCGCTATCACTGCTGGCATTCCCTTCTCACTCACACTTCCTCTCCTAATCTAAACAACACTGAACGACTACAGTACAAAGCATTCAGGTTCTACAACCTCTGAGGACAACATGGTGCTAGCAATGTAGGTTACTAAATGACACTAAACTACTACAGTATAAAGAGTACAGGTTCTACACACTCAGCTAGTATCATGTCGCTAGTATGTAGCCTACTAAACTACACTTTGCTAGTATAGTATAAACAGTTCAGGTGCTACACACTCTGATGACATCATGTTGCTAGCATGTAGGCTACTAAACTACACTAAACTACTACAGTATAAAGAGTGCAGGTTATAAACATTTAGCTAAACTACACTTAACTAATATAATATAAAGAGTTCAGGCTCTTTGCAATCTTAAGAAAAACCAAGGTATTTGATAGCTTTATAATAGCGATTTTATTTACACTTAATATACTTACAACTTTTGACTCATATTTTTCTATTCTATTGGAACATTGGAAACTAGGAGTGATGTGGTAAAAGTGGTTCATATTTACACTTTCCAGTGATGAGGGCTCTACAGTCTCAGGCTATATGGAGCTATCCATGGTCCTGAAACAAGATACGTGGACCAAGTCGTCTGTGTCTCAAATCCGATCAAATACACCAGCTAGCCTGCACTAATGAAGGTGCACTAACTGTGCTCTATGCTGTGGCATACACAGGATAGGCCTCATACACAATGATTTAATAATGCAGCATCACTTTGGACATATCACATTATATACACCGGATCTTATGGATGTCGTCGGTCTGTCTGTATGTCAATTCCCTTCTGATGCCACTTACGTATGTGTGTCTGTGTGCATTTACATGTGTGTGTGTATGTGTTTTTTTTCGTTCACTAGAGACTATTGTAGTTTTCTGCATTGTAATTCTACTGGGAACGCGTTAATTAAACACATGGGAAAAGCACAAAAAAACATAGTAAGGGAAGTGGAGTACTCTTCTTATGGGAATAACGCTGTCTTTGATTCTTACTAAACACCCTGAGACTTCATTTACAAACACCACATAGAGAGAGAACTCAGGCCTCTTCATGAATTAGGTCAAAGGTCACTGTGACCCTGGCCAAGTCTCCTTCCCAGTGCACAGCCATGTATGGCAGTTTAAATTACCCTAGCAACACAGAGTGGTGGGGTTAAAGACAAACATGGTGTTGCTAGGTTCACGAACATCAGAATATAACAAAGGCATCACTGAATAACCACCAAAGCCACCACTACCCCTGAACATGGTAGAAAGGGGTTCTTGATCGTATGAGGTGTTCCTAAACTTCCACTTTGCCGTAACACAAAATTGTCCTGATTGTGAACCACCACATACGCAAACAATAAAAGACTTATATATGCAATGGCTTAGCAAATAATGCTAAGGCCCCCTTTATACACAAGAAGGCCATGGCCAGTTGGAAACAGTGGCAAGAAAAAGTCAGCAACGTTGCTTATTTAGCAAACCCAAATGAACAGAAAGCATTGGGTGATTGAAGTGACAAAATTGTTTTATAATAACAAGTCATAATACTTGACATACATAATTTTGACAACAATAAATGATAATATATTAACTTTTAAAATGCGTCTATTATTTTTCAGATTATTGTAAATTTGCCTATTCCAAGAATGAAATCACATGAGCACCTGCAGCCACAGGTTGAAAAACGAAACACTTACGTATCTAACGGAAATCCTCCACTGTACTGCTCTCCCTTCCTTCTTATCTTTGATTATTATCTCTCTCTCTTTCCCAATTTGAGAAAGTCTGATCTTTCATAAATTGATATTTTACACCCAGACCAAATATAATCTGAAACAATAAACGTATAAAAAGGCTATCCAGCATACAATTCATATACGCCACCACTCTGATCAAATTCATGCTAGTAAGGCGACATGGAGCGGACACTTAATGTCGAACACACTATTAGACTGAGCAGAGAAAGAGTGAAGACGATGGGGGTGGGTTGGAGGGTATGAAGGAGAGGGAGGGGCAGGGGGGCGGCGGGGGTACTTTCTCTTCGTAACCTTGAACAGTGTCCACTGTGTGTGTCGTTGTCGTTAATGCTCTGTCATTACATCAGCATAGCATATCTTATCAGCGCAGTGGAGGGCAATGTTAGTCTTCAGTCCCACCAACCAAAAGACACACATGGGAAATCCCCATCAAAACCCTAATCCACTAAGCGAAAGGGGCTTAGTGTCATAGGTCGCTAACCGTGTTACAGATAGTAATACGTCTCACAGAGGAACGATGGACGTCCACCTTGGCTGTGCGGCTCCTTTGTCATGTTAAAATATGTTATGGTATGTAGAGAGACCTTGAAATTTAAAAGATGAACAGATGAAAGATGGAAGAAATAGATGAAAGAACAGAAAATGTTCATCTGAGATCTGAGATCGGATGTTGTATATGGCGACACCTTTAACCAGTTTGTAATACCGATAATAATAATAATATAATATAATAATACCGACATAGTTTATGTGTGTGTGTCAGTGTGTGTGTGTGTGTGTGTGTTTGTGTGTGTGTGCCTGTGTACTGTGACTGTAATAAAGGGCTATGCCAATAAAAGTGTCTCAGTTTTTACATATGCTTTGTGCATGTGTCTGCACTATTGTGCAGTATGGTGTACCTATCTATTGTGTACCACTGAACAATAATAACATAGTATAACAAAATAGGGTTTTTTGAGAACACACACACACATTGCATACACACTGCACTACTCAACCGCAATCACCTTGATCTGCTGCATCTCTCTCCCTTTCTTTTTCTCTGTCTGTCTCTCTCACACTCTCTCAGGCTAAAGGCTAAATATCATAGTTCCGACTGATGCTGGGGGTCAGTTCTAGCTGGTCAGTTTATCTGACCAAAAGGAGTGTCAGGAGGAGTCTTAGCACGTTGGGAAATAATGAATTCCACTTGCAGCTCATCTCGCTTACACTTTCACACATTCTCCTGTCTTTGTTGAGTTATTCCTCTTCTATAATTGGATTCACTTAATGAATGAATTAACTCATTAATTTGAATGAATTACCCTGACTTCTATGGCACATACCCAGTAGGTTTCCGTGGGGAACAGTGTTAGATTAAAGTGCTAAAATCTCCCACCGTGTATGAAGAGGCGTAGGACATTATAATAATGTCATGATAGTACAGTAATATACTGTACTACGACAGCAGCTGACTCTGTTGCAAAACATGTACAGTACAAGTGGATGGAGCAGCAGAGCAGAAAAAGGGCTTTTGCACAGTTTTGAACAGGGGTAAACTAATTATTTCAGCATCAAGGTACAAAGCTGTAAGGAAGCTGTGACAGTATCATTTAGAGCTGTCAGGGAGAGGAACTAAAGGGCATAGTCCTGACACAAAGACAAGGCATTCTACCATCATTCCCAAAGAGTTGACCGGAAAGGAATGAACAATGACATTACATGTTGAGCAAACAATATTATGTATTTAAGGGATATATATGTATTCACAGGAAACAATGACCCAAATCCATAGACAACCCTAGGCTGGCAGATTTTCGAGAAAAAAAGATGTCTTGAAAGAATGCACAGCGGGACTAATAGTTAGTCTAGCATGCAGTAAGCTGGTTCACCTATTGCCCATGCATTGACAGATGGATGCTGAGCCCAGCTGAAAGGGCTCAGAGCTCTCTCTCTCTCTTTCTGTGTTTGTGTGCGTCTCTCTCTCCCTCTCTCTCTCGCTCTCTCTCTCTCTGTCTCTCTTTCTCTCTCTAGCGCTCTCTTTTTTTTGGCAAGGTCATACTGCAGCACATTGATTTCAAATGCTGTGTTTGCATCCTGGAATCTCTATGTGGTGACTTTTCCCCCGATACAACTGAAACTATACAGTCAAAATAAATGGTTCCCCTAATCTAAAAAGCTTTAACTACACCAAGCACAGACAACAACAGACTAAATAAGACTGAAACCTGTGCACCTTTGTGTTCACAAAAAGTAATTCCATAAGTATTGCAGGGCTATAATCAATTCACATTGAATAAATACCTTCTAGAATACGTTTAAAACCAAACATAAAAGGTGAGGGTTTTTGTATCTGCTGCAGTTGTAAGGGTTTCCAGGTGGTTTGTAGACAAGATGAAACGTGATTCAAAATCTATACTTTGTTCTTGACAAAAACAGTTGACACCATCGTCAATGGAGGAGTGCAGTTAACTGTTAAAACCCTATATCGAAGTACGATGTCGCATGCATCAATTATCTGTAGAATTAGTATGAGCAAGAGTTATGTAACGATTAAGCCTCCTCGGGCTGGCTCTGGGGAGGCCTGGTGTGTGTATACATGGAAGACAGAATGTTGTGAAGAAACCCAACAATGATTTATGGAGCGGGCGTGTGTTTCTAATGAATGACATACAGTAGATCACACCACTGCTTGGATGTTTTATGCAAAGGGGGATGGGTTTGGGGAAGTGTTGAAACGAAAGCCACCGCGGCCACGGGATGAATGGCGCACCAGCGGATCGAAAAAAAGGAAAGATCCACTTACTTCCCCACGAAGTTCTCCAACACGGAGCTTTTCCCCGCACTCTGGCCGCCCACCACTGCGATCTGAGGCAAGTCTAAGTTCGAGTTTTGGCCGATTGCAGAGAAGGCATCCTGCATTTTGTTCACCAGAGGGATCAGATCTTCCATGCCTCGGTTGCCCATCTTGGCGAGGGAGTTCGTCGGTCCTATCTGTCAGAATTGAAATTAAATTGAGGGAGGGTGGGAGATGTTTCCCTCGTCTGACCCTGAAGATGTGTCCTAAAGAAAATCCGTAGATGATATGGTGTCCGCGGTGGTCTCCCGCATCTGTTGGCTCTCCTTGGAGTCCCCTCTACTCCTCTCTAGTGTCCTCCTCTTGCTTGTTGTGTGTTCTCTCTCCACCTCCGAGGACCAGAGCGGATGAGGATAATCTCTCCTCTTCTCTCCCCCTCAGGAGAGATATAGGTTGCAGCTGCGCTCATCTGCCGCTAGGTGGTGGCAGAACTCGATGGTAGGCAATATTAAACACGATCGTTATTGTTATTTCACAAATTGATAAGGGAAAAGGTGTAGTATTCCGGTATTCATGATCATTATTATTTTTTTTTTTAATTTTCAAGGTTTCACGCAGTATTCTTTACGTAGTAATAGGCGTACTGAACTGTCCAGAGTACTGAAAGTTAGAAAAAGGCCTACCCCAAGACGACAGCCGGCGCTCTACTGCTTGTGATTCCCTGTTGTGTATTCCTCGTTCGCACATGCGCACTGCGACTGCAGAGTGCAGTAACCGAAAGTAACCCATATAATACATCCTTAGAATTAAGTGATTTTTAAAATGATTGACATTATGAACAGCTAATATTTCTAATCGTAGAATGCATTTCTAAAGGTGAATTGCAAATAAACGACATTGATTAACAGACGTTAAGCCTATTTGTTTGTGTATTCAGGCATCCACTTTTTCAGTAATTGCTGTAGGCCAAGATGGATTATCTTCGAGTAGCACGATACGGTGAATACATAGTGCAACTTTCCACCAGGGGGAGACATAGCTATGATCATTGACAAACAAAAAGCTACCTCAAACGGTGATGGGCAGATTAATGCAGGAACAATCTTATTGGCTTCAATATAAAAGCGCAAAACGTCTATGACGAGAAAAGTGATACTACCAATAAATATATACATAAATAAATTAGACGATATTATATGATAACAATACTAATACTGATAATACTAAGAATAATAATAACAATTCAGCTCCACAGCTCAATTTTCATCCTGGGGGGCAATGATTACATAATTTCACATAATCTGAAAATATTATTTAATATGTTAATTATAACTTTATTCGAATTGATTATAGATTTGTTTTTAACGGTATCTTCTTTTTTTTCTCTCCATACAATTACATTCATACATCTATAGCCGATTTGATGCGGCTACCCTGGTCAACAGGGCAGTGGTGGGGCTTTTAGTTTTTAAATTCCCCGGAAGTCTACAATGTACTTTTATCGTCTTGCTTGACTCTGGCTCAACAAGCACACTGGAAACTGCAATCTATCGCAAGTTTTAATTATTTACTTGTGCTTCGGCCAATGTTGGTCCTTTGTCAAATTTGTACTTGTCCTTTTTAAAGGGTAAGTTTTCTTAATTCAATCAATTGTCGTCTCGTAAAGTGTTTAGAACGGGGTTTATTTCCCTTTGGAGAGACCCAGTGGATTGTAATGCTATGTTAGCTTGTTTTGCAAGTAGCTCGCTAGTGTTAGCATTCATTTTCGCACGACAGGTGCAGCGTGTTAACTTTACCTACCTATTAAATTACTACCAAGTTACGGTTTATTACACTACACTATACATAAAACCTTTCACTCAATTGAAGCTGAACTGCACACGATTTCTCCTGGAGCAGTCTTTTATTCCGCTAAAATGAAAAGTATTGTTCGATTGTTAGCCACCGTCATGTTGTGTTGTGTTGGTTATCACCGATCGTCGGTTTGGGGGAGCGATCTGTTGTCTCTTGAGATGCGCTCTTGTTTTATAATGCGTTATACGAATTGCGACTGAGTCTTACGGAGTAGAACACTTTCACATTTAATTATAAGAGCACCATCTTTCCTTGTCTAGATACCCTTTAGGAACATCGTGATAGGACCGTGTGCGTCTCGTCACCGCCGTTGTGTTGCTACGGCACATTAACGCACAGCAGGACAGTTACAAGCAACAGCGGCATGTTCAACCCACACATTCACCACCAGCAACAGCAGCATCAGCAACAGCAGCAGCAACAGTTTCACCAACACCTGCGGCAGATCCAGCAACTTTTCCAGCAACAGCCTCCACCTCCGCCTCCGCAGCCTCCCCCACAACACCATGTTCCGCATCACCACCACCACCAGGCTCAGCGGTAAGGTGAACCCCAGGTCGGGGATCGAGCAGGCCATCTGGATAACAAAACATTGTTGGGGGCAGTGCTTCTGTTATAGCAGATTCTACCCTTTAGTTGACAGTTGTACTACTAATACAATCACTGGATAAAATCAACGTAAATAACAATGTTTGATTCTGTTTTATGTAAAAGGGCCATGCAATCCCAGAATGCCCCTTCGCCCAGGATGGTCAACATGTGCCAGGCTACCCAGACCACAATCATCACCCCCAACCCCATGTTGCAGGGAGCTCTGCTGATGCAACAAATGCAAGGTACAATACAAGATGAAGCTTTCTGTCATCAGAATCCAGCACTAATGGTATTGGCCCTGATATATAGATCTATCTATCTACCATTATGTATTCTCTGCATTTTCAACCAAACAGTACCACAGTAGACAAGGGGTTTTATTTTTTGTGCAGTATAATTATGTTATTAAGTATGAACTAAAATGCATAGGCTTTTATCATTATCATCGAAAATAACAATACCTTGATAATTTTGACAATAGCTGTATTCACATATGGACGTACAATCGTCTATTCTCCCGCTATTCTACCGATGGGCCGTATATGTGAATGACATATCCTGACGTTTGACCTCCTGAAAAAAGACTACCCCTGAGGTAGTATTTTAGCTGGAGGAAATGCTAATTACCTTATATGTGAATGAGCAGTAGGATGTCTGCATTTCACACCAGTTTAGTGGGTGTGTTGATGACGTTTTGGTCTACATTTGCATGTCATTTATTGAGTGGCATCCGCACCCTAATCGATAATCCGCCTGTTGCCTTTTGTTCACTGAATGGTTTAAAAAATATTTTAATGTGGTACTGCTTTTCAGAGTCATTCGTGGTGAACCCTAAATGATAGGTCTTTGTAACCCTCAAAGTACACATCATTCTATAAATGACAATACATGAGTTCACAGCTGCACACGTATATAGAATTTTTATTTTTATGTTACACCTTTCCTGCTGTCGGCTCCCACACGGCAGTTGAGGAGCACAGGGAAGACATTCCAGGGTCGATGTTCTCTCGGAGGTAACTGCAGTGGGTCTGCTTATAGGTTTTAATATGGTCGGAATGAAGCGGTCACCGATTGACAGGCTGGGTACTCTAAGTTTCACTAACTTTCCGGAACACATTTGCACAGACACAACCAGACTTGTTCATTACTTACTTACACACACACACTGCCATTCTCATGCACACACATGCCCTAACTCTCGTAACACTTATTGACAACAGTAAGCTGAACATTATAGGGTCCCGTCCTTCCATTCCCTGTATTCTCAGTTAAACACAGAAATCAACTACATTTGTCCCAGTGTTTGTTAAATGTGAAATGAAGCCAAAAAAGACGCTTACTTTCTCCGTTAATGCAGTCGTTCGCGATGCCTTTCTTGTTTGTCGCTTCTTCTATTTGTCTCTAACTCATGCTCCAATCTTTCATCGATCGATGCAGATGTTGTGGAGGCAACGGAATATATACATAGCTGCAGCAACATTTAAGATGATCGCGATAAGTTCTGCCCGTTCTGCCGCTGCGCTGTCTGCGGCAAACCAAAACAAACCGAGACCCTACGTCATATACCGCCCCTTGCAAGCCCACCCCCACCCCGACACCGATGTCCGCATATCGGGCATCAAGTGTGAATAACCCTCACTGTCGAACCTCCTGCCCTACAAATGCGGAGAAAAGACAGAGGACATATGTGAAAACGGCTACTGTAAGAATTTGAAAATCATTCAGCTACATATATGTATACAAACAAATGGATTACTTTTCCTATTCTTTCTTATATTTATTTTATTTATCTTCTATGTCTTATGTCTGTATAATGAGTGTCAGAAAACCCTTTTTCGGACACTCAACTTTACTCTGCTTTCATGCCTTACATTTTGCGTGTTCTGACTGATGTCCAGGTAACATGCGAGGCTTTGCGATGGGCGGTCAGCAATTCCGACAGTTCTTCTCAGCCGGTGCCAGGTCCTCTCTGCTGGGGCCCGTTCCCATGGGCATGACCATGAAGTCCCCCCTCATGGGCTACCCCGCAGCACGCCACTACCACCCGCATCAGCGCTTCTACAACAACAGCAACAACGCAAACACCTCCACCAGCATGGTAGGCCAGTAAAACATTCAAAAGATAGATACATTTTTGTGTGCATTTATCTGCAAATTCAGATGGACGAATGGGAGGATTTTTGGGACTTGACATTTGAATCTGATTCCACGAACAGCTATAGCCCACACCATATTGTCTGGGCCTTTTAGTAGGCCAGGTTTGATTCTGATTCTGATAAAAGGTTCTTAGGCCTTTTATGCATGGTATTCCCTTTCACTTTAAATCCTCTTTCCTGTCTATCTTCACTCTCCTGGAAATTTAAGGTTTATGTATAGGACCTATTTATTTGCTGTGAATAACAGCTTTCCATAAAGTTTTACATATTTTAGTTATTTGGAGAGGAATTGTTTTTCCATTTCACACCGTGCTGCATAATGTAGAAAGCGGAACAATGGAATTTTATGAATGTGTACAGGACAACTTATGGAGGCTGTTGCAATGACTGAAGGTTCCTTTGACCTCAGTACAGTAGTGGGTGTGTAAACCCTGAACTGTTCAGTCAGGAAGTGGCTGACATCCACCTGTGGCAGAGGAGTATTTGCAGACAATATTACGCACTGCTAGTATATTTTAAATGGACTGCATTTATATAGCGCTTTTATCCAAAGAACTTAACAATATTGCCTGACATTCACCCATTCATGCACACATTCATACATCGACATTGGAGTCAACCGTTGAAGGCGACAGCCAGCTCGTCTGGAGCAGTTACGGTTAGGTGCCTTGCTCAGGGACACCGCGACACTCAGCTAGGAGGCACCAGGACTCGCACTAGCAACCTTGCGGTTACCAGCCAAACCACTCTATCTCCTGAGTTAATGCCACACTATTGTGGTTTGCTGCAGGCAATACAGGTCATGAGATGTCTCTTAACTGGCACTTGTGACCTAGCTCGCTGGGTGCGAAGTTAAATGAGTAACGATCATGTAGCCTTAAGCAGACCTAATGGCCTGAACTCTGGCACCGGGCTTGGCCTGCTTGCAACCCCTTTTACCTTGTATGAGTAACCTATCAATACCTTTTATAGCAATGTAATAACAACAATGATGCATTCGCTTGTATAGGGTTTTTCTAGGTACTCAATGTTGTTTCTTAATGTATAGGGTAAACTTATGATATGGAATTGTAGGAATAAAAGTCAAGAAGTTAAATAAAAAATAAAATAAGGGAAATCGTGAAATGGAGGGGGAGAGAAGGGAAGGGGGTTAAGTGTAGCCATAAGTAGGTTAAATGGGTATCTTGAAACTATCTGCCAAAGATCCAGCTAATTGCCTGCAGAATTGTGGTAGAACACCTAACCAGAAATATTGTAGTATTTTAGAAAACAATGCTCTGAAAGAATGTTCTAATTATACCCCATGAGTAAAACTCATTTTAACATGTGTGTTGTTGTTTTTCATTGTGCACATTAAACTGCTTTGGCCAGCTCTAAATGTCAACTGTGAATGACTCAAGCCCAGGCATGGTAACCGGGTCAGTAATCCTGTTTATCTGCCCTGCGTGTCTAGGACTATCGGCAGCCAGACAGGAAGAGGGACAACGAGCAGAGGGCGGCAGCGAGTGCTAACGGCCAATCAGCAACCAGCATTACAGCAGACACCAGTGATAAGGCGGAGCCAGGTAAGGCTGCTGCGATCCAACGTGTTCCAAATAGGGAGCTGTCAGTAAGAGGGAGGAAAATGTGTAAACATTATCAACTACCACGTTTCTTGTGCAAATAGTAGCTTATGAATATAAGTATCAGGCCAAAAATGTTTTATATTGGTTATCCCTAGATTGTGATTCAGTGAGCTGGATATACTCCTCACAGATTAATTTATTTTGTAACTGTAAAATCTTTAATTCTGTATTGTTTAAATGTATTTGAGAAATGCCCTACCCTAACTAACCCTACTATTACATTTGCCTACTTTGATGGGATCTTTTTGAATTCTGTTGAGGGTAGATGGTATGTTTGAGTATCTACTTTGAAGAAAAGAAAGCTGGGTAACCAGAATGGTGCATTTGTTTTGGTGTGTTGGATCAGCAGCAGCAGCAGGGGAAGCCGGTCAAAGCACAGCGACAGTGGTGGATCTTACAGACGAGCCGGCCACGAAGAAGTCGAGGACCGAAGGGTAATGACTGCTGTGACCACCATGTGTTTCGTTCTGTATTTCCTCACTAGAACATCAGCCCCTCCCCTAATTTAAGTCCCACGAGTACTCTCCTTCCAGCCTGTGACCGCCTTTGTGCCTCCTCTTTGGCCATTCAAACATGAAATTCACTTCAGACCAGGTTGTCTCAACTGATGGATCGATGTATGATTCAAGCCATTTAGAATCAGAATCAGAGTTGCTTTTATTACATTCTTATACAATTCTTGTATTCTTCTTATTCTTGTACAAGTTCACAGGTGTAAAATTATTATGCTTGGTACCTCAACACACACATTTCAGCAACAACACAACATAAAGTAAATAGATATTTAAAAATATATAAAATAAGTAAATGTAAAGTGATCATGTGGTAGCGGTACCAGCCAAGGTTGACAGTTAGCCTCCTCTAGACAAGCGCCTCATTCCCCAGATACATGAAATGAAGCAAGCGAGCATCAGTCGTGGCCACTTGCCTCTAATGCCTCTGGTGCTAATGTCTGTTTGTTAAAGCTTTCACTTTTGGACACCACCCTTCTAACCCACTCGTTCCTATCTCTCAGGTCAGAGGAGCCGGCCAAGCAAACTGAGACTGTCATTCTAGACAGTGACAACGCAGCAGAGGATGGCGGTAAGAACACAGATAAATATGTTGCACCATTTTAACGGATTACTTCAAAATAAACTTTGCAAAATATGTCCTTCCTTATGCTTATGATTTATTGACCGCCACTATTGATACATCTATGCAACTGATTGGTTACTCCTGTCTTAGACTGCACCATTGTGGAAGAGGTTGGTTCTGAGGTCCTGGAAGGAACAGAAGAGGCTGGAGACGTAGAGGTATGTTATTTGTGGTACAAAATGTGTTGTTTTTGAGTGACGCCTTTTTAGATGAACTGGTTTGTAAAGAAACATGGTCAAGGCATCCAAATCAAGATTTGGTGTGTGACACAAGATGGTCTAGAGGTGAGAGTTTTTCACTACCTGCCGAAAGTTTCTGGGTTGAAACTGTCAAACCCAAATGTCTGCAGTGCATCCTTAAGCAAGAAACCCAACCCCTTCTTCCTCATGAATAACCTGTATCTACAAAAATAATCATTACATCCCTTTAGGTAAAAGCCTTCCCTGTATTTCTCTTCTTCTCTGGTGCACTGATATTTTGGAGAAATGACTCCATAGTAAACGGTGTCATAGTCTGACTGGTCATACCCCCTCTGTTGCCCACCTTTCAGCTGAGTGACGAGTGTCTGGTGGACGACTCTGTACTGGAGGAGGGACCAGAGGACATCGCAGCAACACCTGACGACCAGGAGGACAGCCTAGAGGGGACCAACAAGTTCTACTGCTACCTCTGCAGCATTACCTGCCACAGCCAGCAGGTGGGGGCGATGCACTCACTGTGTAACATGGATGTTGATCCATCCATTGTCCTTTTTATTCACGTTGCGTATCTGAGTGGTATCTCAGTGGGGAAGCTCAATGCAGAATGTAATTTTGTTATTTACGTTTAGAATGTGTGCACTGACTGCACTAGCACATGTAACAAAACACATTGGACTCCAGCGATGGTGTTTTCCCTAACCTCTGGCTGTATTTGTGTCGTGGTAGAACTTCCGCAGTCACATGAACGGCCTCTCCCACCAGCAGAGGTTGATGGAAATCCAGCACATGAGTAACGCCTGTCTTGTCACACTGCTGCCGCGCGTGCAGGACTCTCTTCAGGCGGCCCACAAAGACGGGTCAGTGTCACACATCCTCCACTTCTGTTCTGTATGATCATCCTCTGCCTCCTCCCCTTAACTGTAACAGAGCCAATTCCTCTTATTCTCGACTATATAATGCTTCACACTTACTATGGGCTGTTTGGGATATTATTTGGAACAGTATCAGTTGTAGCAGAACCAATATGAGTTGGAATCCAAGACCATCTAACCTTGTGTCTCAGATCCCAGCATCTATTCTGCAGTTTAATCCAGTTGTCTATGTGTAGTTTTTATTGATTCTATTCTTTGATTGGTCTCAGCCTCACTTGTGAGTCGTATGTACTAAATGAATGTCTGGCTGCTTAACAACCATGACCCAGTAGCACTGTAGCAGGAAATAATATAGCATCTACTTTTTGTCTCCTATGTGTGTGTCTTGTCTCCAGGAAGAAAAGAGCAGAGCCCCTGCACTGGTGTCCCAGCTGTGGAATTCATCTGACATGTGGAGCCACTGACCACCGCTGCAACAAGGACCACCAGGTAACCGGCATGGCACAGTTTCTCACTCACTTCGGTATGTAGGGCATGTGCATCAGAATGCACCATGGGATTTTCTATTGTTGCAGATGATCTGCCATATTGCGAGGACTCTGTGGTCATAAAATCTTAAATCAACGTAAATGCAAACACTGGTTTTAAAACCTGGTGTCTTCTTCCTCAGCAACTTGGCAGCCTGGGTGGACCCAACTGTACGGTGTGCAGGAAGACCTTCAAGACCCCCCAGCTGTTTGTGGAGCACATGCGGTCCCAGGCGCACAAAGACAGGGTGGAGGAGGTGGGACTGGGTTGTTTTAAGTATATATATTTTTTGACCTTTTATTAATACAGGTTATTCTCATTGATGCCGAAGCACTAAAGAGACACCTTATTAGCAGTATTGCACATTTACAAACACAAAACAAACAAACAATAGAGACCAATACAATAATTTAGGGTTAGTAATTTTGACTCAGTCGAAAGATCCGGCATTCAAACACTAATGTCTGCAGTATCTGTAGGAAGGTTTGAGCAAGGCCCCTACCTTTAGATAAATAACTAAATCCCAAAAAGGAAATTAGATGGATAATTGAAATACTTTTTTAGTTGCGGAATTGAAGGGGAGGGAAATTGTCCCCATTTTCCTCTGCACTGGGGCACATCCTCATGGTTCGTTTTCCGCATTCTCTAACCTTCAGCAGGGTTTCGGGTCCTTGGACCACAAAGACGGCTGCGAAGTGGAAGGGGAGGAGAGGGACGAGACCCATGTCTCCTATCAACTGGTAACACAACCATTTCACATTTTAGAAAACTCCTTATACAGATGAATACTTCTTGGTAATAATGTTTGATGTGTCTGTGTGTCCACCTTCAGGATGACCCATCGTCCCAGACAGAGGTGACCTTGGAGAGAATGAGCCCGGATGAGGAGTACAAGACTGACACGGTGTATGGTGAGTACTGACCATCTCTCTCATTTTGTGATATTAAAGTCATGTCAGCTTTACCCGGTATCCATTCAATTGAATAAGAATGTAGACTTATAGTAAACACCTATATTAATGTTAAGAATTTCATAAAATGTTTATGTTTGGGTAGAGATGCAGTGGTATAAAAGTTGTTGAACCCTAGAAATAATTCCTGGATGTTCCATGTGATTACGTTTCAATTTTTTTTTGTGCTATAGGCTCTCGTTTCCTAGTACCAGTGGCTGGGTTCCTCTGTCGCCTCTGCAACAAATTCTACCACTTTGAGTCCTCTGCGTTACACTCCCACTGCAAGTCTGTCCCACACTTTGAGCACCTCAAGGTCAGTTTGAACAAAATTTTTACTTTTAGTGCCGGCATTATTATTATAATATTTTTTTAGAAAAGCTGTTAATAATAGCTATAATAACAGTCCTGTGCCTATTTTTAAGATTATTTTCAATGTTAAAATTAAGCGCATTGTAAAGATTGATTCCATACATTGCTTAGTACTCAACTATGATCACCATTATTTCAAAAGAAAATCTAACAACATAATGATGTCTGTATTATTGACCCTATAGAAGTACAAAGCCTTGAAGAGCAGCCAGCAGGACGGGCCTCCCACACCCAGCAGTTCTGAGGACCGTCTCCGGCGCGTGACTGAACTCGAGTGCTTGGAGGGTACCGCTAACCCTGCGGCCTCCAGTGACCTGGATTTGCCAGAACCAACAGAAGAACCACAGGAGAGCCGACCGGCCGTTGCCCCCCCTGCCTCTGTGTCAGAGGACCCCCCCATGCTGACCGAGGAGGAGGAGGACAAGCTGCTGTCCCAGGGTCCATCGGAGCTGCCTGGCAGAACCGAGCCTGAGGCGGACTGTAACCAGGAGACACCGGCTGATGAGTCATTGGCTAAGGAGGTGCCTGCAGACGTGCCATTGGCTGTGGAGGTGCCAGGTGACAAGCCATTGGCTGTGGAGGTGCTGGCTGAGGAGGCGGTGGCTGACACGCTATTCGCTGAGGACGTCCCAGCTGACCAGCAGTTGGACGAGTTTGAACCGGCTGCGGAGGCTCCTGCTGATGTGCTATTGGCTGAGGAGAAGCCGGCTGACACGCCATTGGCAGAGGTTGAGCCGGCTGACCCGCTATTGGCTGAGAAGGCAACAGCTGAAGAAGAAGAAGAAGAAGCAGCAGCAGCAGTGGAGGAGGAGAAGGAGAAGGAAACACCAGAGAAGAAGACAAGCACAGGAAAGGTGAAAGCTACCCCGAAGAGAAGGTCAAGGAGACGCTAGAAGAGTCTAACCTTGAGATGAGAAACTCAACAAATTACTACCTTGGAACTGTTTGGTATTTTTCCTTTTTGTTATCTTCTCTTGTTTGTTTCATATGGATTGCTGTTCTGGATATCCTGTTTTTATGGAACTGAGCATCACGATAATTGGTGGGACACGGATTGGAACCCACAGATGTATGGGTTTTCTAACAGGCATTCATAGGAGTGTGGCTGGAGCTTGTGGGAAAGTAGGAAATTAACATTCAACACATGAGGTTTAGAATTCGTTGGTAACCCAGTTTACAGACTAGTTTACAGACTAGTTAGGCAGGAGACTAGATATATATGCAGACACGGCCCAAAGTAGCACATGAGGCAGCTTGCAGTGACTTTGTTGTACTTCTAGTTACAAAATCATTTGAGAAACCTCACTCATATCGGGTCTATATCTGACTATGAAACCAGGTTAAAAAAAGGTTGACTTTGGATTTGAAGGCTTATTGTGTGTGTGGTTATGAGATGTAGTTTTAACTGTGACATTTGTCACATTTGTGTCACATTTGTCACATCAAAGTGGCAATAAAAAATGATTAAATATAATTACAATTCCAGAATTGAAAGAAAAAAAGCACTCACTCATTTGCAAAACGACACCTAATTAGATAAATTATGTTTTAGACTAGTCTGATCACATGTATAAATGACTGAATAAGTTTTTGTATCCATTTGTTTTTGATCTGTCACATGGTTTAAGAAAAGAGGTAGTTTAGAAAGTTTCATCGAAAGGTCAAGATGACAAGTGAAAAATGGATGGCAGGTAGATTATGTTTGGAAAGTTTCTCGCCCAAGAAAACAAATTCCAGTGATGGTAAAAAGTTTCACCTCGAAAGTTGGTTGTAGGAGAATAACATACTATACACTCAAATAAATCATAAATATTAATTACATAGCAATGGCGTTTACTGCATATGCTTTCCATGAAGCACCGTTTTTATTATTTTGGTTTATGAATCGTAGAATGTAACTGCTCCATGGAACCACATCATCATTTTAGTGTCACTTTGAGGAACCTTGAGTGTTTGCTTGAGTATTAAACTGAACTACTGTTAAACTGAGTCTTATCCTAGGTTTGTTAAAATAAGTTATCCAAGATGTTTAAGTTTGTTGTTGACATTTGTATGTATAATCATTTGGGCGTTCTTTAAGTGTGTTTAATTGTGCAACGCATTCTCAGCTGCTGTTGCACTCCCCATCAAATGTGTGCGACTGCACCCATTCAGATCAACATAGTTGTTTAATCCGAATCACAATGAAGTTGGTTCTTTTTAATAATCATTTCAGAAAAAATACAAAATGGCTGTTATCTTGACCATTAAAAGGACATCTAAATGTCTTTCAGTGTATATGAAACCTAATTCGGATGCTTCTAATCGAATAGGGGCACTGTAACAAGGAATAAATTAAATCTGAACTGTACTGTAACTATTCTCTGGATATCCTCCACCATGCGTAACGCAAAGACTGCTCTTGTTATTGAGGACTGGAACCATTGTTGAAGATGTCGCTGCAAGTGTTACTAGTGGTTAATGGGCTTATGTCACATGCATTCATTTTTTTTATTTTTCATTTTGTGATTTTGATTAATTTTGCGGCGATACACTGGAGGGGCAGTTATATTTTTCATTTAAAATGCCCCAACTATACATTGCCTAAACTTCTTGTGGTATTTATAGTATAAAGCACCAGTTGCCATTCAATGTAGCACATCTATGGTTCTCTAAATCAGACCGATAGAGAATAGAATAATTTGTTAGCTTAGCATCATTTGTTGATCTATTGCCTAGTTATAGATTTACGCTTATGTATATTTTATAACTGGTTTCAAATTGTTGACCATCTTGAGAGGACACACCACTTCTCTTCAATGCTGTTCTATTTAAAATGTTCTGAAACGTGATGAAATTCTGGGACCGTTATACATACATGGAGAAGGGGACCTTTTTAACCAACTGGCAATTCAACGTATATAGAGATCTCTTGGGTGGTGTTTGAATTAACATAGGGAGAACAACTTGTGATGTCTGGACTCAATTGTGCATGGAAAAATGATGAATGTAACTTGGAAAAGTTTTTGCTTATGTCTCTGAAGGTAGATAAGAGATCTGTAAAAGAACAGTTCAAATCAAGGTTGTAAGTTTTATTATTGTATTTTTATTCTGCAACTGACAAATGAACAAACGGCTATTGGTTTTTTTTCTAACAGCTGGAAGTTTCATGTATTTTTGAAAGTTGAATGTTTTGTCATTTTAATTTATATTAAAAATCTGATAATTCCCACAATTGTTTTTATTTAAATGACTGAGGGTAGAGGCTTCTCTGTAATCATCGGATTAATACAACCTAGTATTTCCTGGACGCACCTTTAATAGTGACACTTAACTAATGTTTGGAAACATTAAAATGGAATTTACATATACAACACATTTATATAATAAATACACACTGACAGACCAATCTAGATTAACTAGATTGTTTGGAAATGTATGTTATAACACTTTCATTATCTCACAGTCCTTATTTCTCAATGTCTTTGTCTTGTTCTCTTGGGGACGATAGAGAGGAGTCCTCTTCCTCATCCTGGTCCTTGGTCGGGGATCCAGCCAACTGAGCCCGGAACTCTACCCGGGCTTGGCGGTTGGATTCCAATAGTTCATGCAGTTTCCCATTCAGAGAGTCATTGCGGTCTTCCAAATCATCCAAACAATTGTTAATCTGATCCAGCATGGAGTTGATCGAAGCATATTCTGAAAGTAAAGAACAGAATGAGAAGGCGGGTACAAATCTACTTTGGATAATCTGTTGTTGGATTGAATGAGTCAATTAAAACCTTTAATCATGCTAGCAGTTTGGATAATCATAATGTAACTAATAAACTATTCTTCAAATCGAAAAGGTATGCATACTGAGTATGGAAATGATAAGGATTACAATCCACTTGACAAGTTCATAACAAAGTGACAGGCCACCTTTGGATTCAGCAGCCAAGGCATTAGCAGTTGTTAGCCCACATAATACGCAATAAAACAATGCATGACGAGTTCTATTTCTACCTTCGTCACTGAAATCATCTTCGTCTTCTATGCCCGGGTCGTCGATAGAGATGGTGGGGTCACCATTTGGTCCAGACATTGTTTTTTTTTATCGTTGATTCTCCCCGTTCTTCCACAGTTTAAAGCTCGAAGGCGGTCATGTGATGAGAGGCTGACGTGGGCGGGGCTAAAGGGTGTCGTCACCACTAATGTTTGTCGTCACCGTCTCGCCGTCGTGTGTCGTCAAAAAACGTTTTATGTTTTGGTTGTTTTGGTATGAGTTGTGAATTCACTTGGTCCACTCAATCTCAGAATCAGAATCCGCTTTTTTGGCCAGGTTTGCTTAAACAAACTTCGGTTAACCCTTTGCTCTCAAAGTACAACCCTCACCTTTTTTCATTAATAGACAGGATCAGATGTTATAATAATCCCTTGTGCCAAAATCCAAGGAAAACACATTCAGAAGCCCCTGCCCAAACCAACCTTATAAGTACGCTGGCCACTAAGCTACCAACCAATGGTGAAAAACACAAGACAAATGGCCCAACTAACAGCAGTCAGCAGCATGCAGCATTTCATTGGGGTTATCGCGTTGGCACCCTCTTTCACCGATGTTTCGTTAAGTTAGGCCCACGACACCTCCTGAGGGCTTAACAATGAAACCAGCGTAGGGTTAGCTGAAGTCGACCCCTCTATGCTGCCACCACATTGCCACATTTAATGCATCTAAATACTCTGTTTACTGCGTCGTACCCCTAGCCCTAGCCCTAACCCTGATCAAACAAACACGTTAGCACATTAGTCAGCTGGCTTACCTTAGCTTGCACCCAAGGAAGTATGTTTTCTCCTTACCCACAGCCATTCACTTGCTCGTTCTGCTGTCAAGGACATGTTACTAACCGCCTGCCTCAGACTTTGTCCACAAATACTCAGTTCAGACAGCAAGCTAGTAGCAGATCTAGCCACGAACCCCCGCACACCGATTTCAATAGGCCTTAGTCACATACTCCAGCCTCGCTGTGCTGCCTCTCCAGCCATTTCAGCATACTTCGCTTCCTTAAGCTCATTCGCTACTTCAATTCTTTCTTCCCAAGGAACTGTAAGTTCAATAAAATAAACTGTCTTCTCCAAGTCTGACCACAATAGCATATCCGGTCTTAGCCGAGTGCTAACGATGTGAGGAGGGACAACAACCAGCTGAATAAGATCCACCTTCATTTCCCAGGCTCCTCCATTACTTAGCTGCCCGGCTCTGTGCCTGCCTCTAAATGGTCTAGCCTTTTCCCCCTGACGCACAAAGTTAATTTGCCTACCCTCTTTACTAGCGGCTGATGAATAAGCTTCTCTCCATTTATCACAGCCTCAGCCAAACATTTCAATACCTGGTTATGACGTCACATATACCGCCCCTGGGAGAGACTGACCTTGCGTCCTGATAGGATATGGCTGAGGCTGCACACACCGGAACAAAGTGTGCATGTCTCATCTTCACCAAACCATTGATTTAAGTTCTGGGGAGATGGGAGCACATCATATGTAGCACCTATCATGAATCTGATCCTGCTAGCCTCCAT
>JAOPUD010000079.1:7181323-7192287 GCA_027122715.1 Trisopterus minutus
TGTGTGTGTGTGTGTGTGTGTGTGTGTGTGTGTGTGTGTGTGTGTGTGTGTGTGTGTGTGTGTGTGTGTGTGAATTTCCAGGTACTTGAGTGCGGGGTTTGCGAGGACGTGTTCTCTCTTCAAGGGGATAAAGTCCCTCGACTTCTCCTCTGTGGTCACACCGTGTGCCACGACTGTCTTACCCGGCTGCCCCTTCATGGCAGGGCGGTTCGCTGTCCCTTTGACAGACAGGTCACTGAGCTAGGTGAGCGGAGAGAAATCTCTTCTTATTGACGTTTACACGTTTTTGTCTGAAGCTAAATCTGTAGCTTGTTTTCCTAGAGCAGTGAGGAGTTCTTTAAATTGTAAACCACATCAAATCTGTCCTACTCCTTCTCTTGTTGATATTGCTAAATCAGTTAGTAGCTGCTTTTCAATGTTGGGACGATGGCAGTTAGTTGGAAGTGACAATGCACAGGACCCTGGAAATACTGGTGACAATTAACGAGCAAGCCCATGGCAATTGTCACCACTGTGTTCCAATTTATGTTCCATTTCATCACATTGCAGACATTGATAAATGTGCATCCTGCTAGAACAGTCAATAATGTTTCATGGGTTGATGAGAATGAAGCTAAAAACAAGGTTGCAGTTCTTAATGTCTATTTAGATTCCAGGATGTCTATCTTTCCTTATTAAATGTTAACTCAGGCAAACTGCATCACATCGGTATACATGTTTCACTGACAATTTCAGGAGATTCTGGCGTTTGGGGCCTGAAGAAGAATTTTGCTCTGCTTGAGCTGCTGGAGCGGCTACAGAATGGTGCGTCCAACCAGTCTGGTATTGCAGAGGACGCCCTGAAAAGCATTGGAGAGGTAAACTGATCCCAAAAGTCAATAGACCTTTTGTTTTAACAGAGCAAAGCACACAGGCGGAATGTAGCAGAGCTTTTCTTTGTTGTACAGGACTCCAGTCTATCAGTACGTTTACATGCACAGCTTAATTCCATTAAGGCCATAGTTTGACTATGCTCCGCAACTGGACAACTGCAATTGTCCAAGTATACATGGCAGCGAGTAAATCGATTCATTGGCCGAAGCATGTCATACCCCGGTACGATAGGTGGCGCTGTACCCATTTCAACTAGTGTTAATAGAGCCACCGGTTGACCTCTTTATGTCACCACCAGCAACAACAAACTCAGCCGGCATTCGAGAAAAATGTTTTCAGTAAACAGCTGTCAGTTCACATTGAGTCGTTATAATTTCTCAGACGCTCCATTGTTCCGACCTCTCGGTCGTATGCGGACTCCCCCGCATAGGAGGAGCCGGAGGAGTCGAATTATCTAGCTGGAGTAGTCGAATTATCTAAGTGTCTTAATTTGACTATGAGTAACCCAATTAGATTCGATTTTAGCTTGACTAAGGTGTATACATGCATCCTAGTAATCCAATCATAGTCGAGCTAAGCCAATAATTTGACTTTCTTGAGTGTCGTGTGAACGCGCTGTATGTCATATTCCAAAATATTATTTAGCGTTTGTCCCAGGCACGGCTTCGGGGTGAAGGGATGTCATAAATGGTTATCATTTATTTTCATGACACATTCACACACCGACGGTGAAGTCAACCAAGCAGGGTGACAGCCAGCTCATCAGGAGCAATTGTGGAGCAAGGGTGAGGCGTCTTTCTCAGGGACACCACGCCATTCAGCTAGGAGGAGCCAGGGATCGAACCAGCAACCTTGCTGTAACCAGCCAACCCGCTCTACCCCCTGCAATGCAGACCCTAATGTCGTCTAGTGAGCCCTTTGAGATTGTAGATGTGATGAGAGAGCGTGGCAACTTTGGATAAGAGCATCTTACAAATTAGTTAAACGAATAGTCGATTTGATCCCCCTCTGAGGTATCTTACTTTATCCCCCTCTGAGGTGTCTTACTTTATTCCCCTCCTGAGGTATCTTACTTGCATTCATGTCCCCCAGTGCGTTATCCGCTGCGATGAGGACGAGAGCCACACAGCTTCCATGTACTGCACGGTGTGCGCCACGCACCTGTGCGCCGAGTGCTCCCAGCTCACGCACTCCACGCGCACCCTCGCCAAGCACCGGCGCGTGCCGCTGGCCGACAAGCCCCACGAGAAGACGCTGTGTCCCCAGCACCAGGTGCACGCCATCGAATTTGTGTGCCTTGAGGAGCCCTGCACCACAGGTCCTCTCATGTGCTGCGTCTGCAAGGAGTACGGCAAGCATCAAGGACACAAGGTGGGGATTGAGTTTGGCCGGGCAGCAGTCCCCATTGATAAGTAGAATAAAAGTGAATTGCCCTGTGAATGTTAATGGTTGGATGTATAGGTAGACTGGCAGAGATGGATGGATGGATGTATGTATTGAGGGACAGACACAGACATAGGTAGATGAAAAGATGGATGTCTAATGAATTGACTTGGACACATTTTTGGATTAAATTCATTTTGAATTTAGAACACCCTTTGTTGCAATGTGATGGAACCATTATGCACTTATCCTAACCTAGCAGACTTTTTAATTTGTATGCTTTCTTCTCCTCTTCATCAGCATAGTTTGCTGGAGTCGGAAGCCAACCAGATCCGCGCGTCCATCCTGGACATGGCCCACTGCATCCGCTCCTTCACAGAGGAGGTGTCAGACTACTCCCGCAAGCTGGTGGGCATCGTGCAGCAGATCGAGGGAGGGGAACAGATGGTGGAGGACGGCATCGGGATGGCCCACACTGAACATGTAAAGTTATCTCATCTAGTGATGAGATCATCTTTTAAATTGTTTTTTTTTTCACTCTCTGATGCGAATACCGGGTACAGCAGTTTTGTGGTTAGGGTGATTGTCTCCCAGCTGAAAGGTTCTGGGTTAACCATATGTCAACCATCTGTATGTTTGCATCCTCACAAGATGCCTTAACCCCTACCTAATAACAAACATGTTTTATCTCCTCTTGAATATTTGACACTGGTAGTCAGCAGGAAGATGATGATTTTTTTTTAAATAAAAATGCATGACAAGACACATTTTAAGCAATTAATTATTGATTTATTTTCTCCCCCCACAGGTGCCGGGCACGGCAGAGAGCGCACGGTCCTGCGTCAGGGCCTACTTTGCGGACCTCCACGAGACGCTGTGTCGGCAGGAGGAGATGGCCCTGAGCGTGGTGGACGCCCACGTCCGGGAGAGGCTGATCTGGCTCCGGCAGCAGCAGGAGGACATGACCATCCTGCTGTCCCAGGTGTCCACCGCCTGCCTGCACTGCGAGAAGACTCTCCAGCAGGTGGGTAGGAACACGCCCGGCTGAGGGGAGGAGGCCTGGAGGGGACCAGTGGCATACGGGGGGTTGCCGACCTGTATTCAACAACCCCTGCCTTGTTTGTAATAGCCCATCTCTGTTCGCTGTCTCCCATAGGGAAGAATATTGTGGGCGTCATAAAATATGCATGCCTCGCATAGGAAGAACGGTTGTTTTCAAAGCTTTGCATGCAAGACACCATGGTAGATTCCCTAGTGTATGGATGTATATTAGCAAATTATCAAGGAAATGGTGCACACAAAAAAAAGCACTCTATGTGTGCTATTGCATGCTATTTGACTTCATTCAAGCAACTTCCACCGTCCATTTGAAGATGATTTAAAGCTTGTGCTGGAATCACTGCTCCTTAGCCTGATAAGGAGAACAATGGTACATTTGGGGTCCAAGTTTCAGCATTTGTTTATTTGTGGTCAATTTCAATATATGTATACTAATATTATTAGCATATAATGTATGTTCTGCTAGTCCTGCCATATTTTTGCTATTTGTGACATTTGACAATGACAATAATTATATATCTTCTATAGCATATTGGTTGCTTACCATGTCACAAGGGACTACACTGTTCTGAATGACCACTGTTATACTGTGCCTATGACAAGGAAAACTCTTTGACTTAGTCTGTATTACCTTTGTCTGCCACTAATCAATTTTTTTGTGTTGCAGGACGACTGCAGAGTTGTTCTGGCCAAGCAGGAGATCAACTGCCTGCTGGAGACCCTTCAGAAGCAGCAGCACCAGTTCACTGAGATAGCGGACCACATCCAGCTGGATGCTGGCATCCCCGTGACCTTCACTAAGGTGCCTTTTTATGACACGCTTAGGGAGTTTGACTCTCAACCGAAGGGTTCTGGGTTCAAAGCCCGATGTTCACATTCCTTGAGCCAAACTCCTACCTTCTCATTAATGATGGGTGTCTTATAAAGTCACCGTAAGACACTTGGGAAGGATTCAAAAAAAGTGTAAAATGATGAAAAATATATTAATATATGTTTTAGAAAATATGTAATGATTGCCATTCAGTCAGGGTAGGAATTGTATTGTGTTGCGTTTCAATGTGTTGAAGTCCTTCTTGTTCCCAGGACAACCGAGTGCACATTGGCCCCAAGATGGAGATAAGAGTGGTCACTTTAGGGCTGGATGGAGCAGGGAAGACAACAATCCTCTTTAAGCTTAAACAAGACGAGTTCATGCAGCCGATCCCCACCATCGGTAAATCATCCATAATTCAAAGTGCTTCTGCTGTTGTATTAAGATCTCCTTTCAATCTGATATTAAAGGAGTAGTTTAATCGTTTTTCAACACTTTTCATTAAATCGCTGGTGCTAGGCTAGCGCAAGTCAAGGGGATCTGCTAGCCTGCCAATAAAAACTGTTCTGCCCACTCCAAAGTACACCTGAGGCAAACCAATTATAAAGCCAGACTGTCTATGTCAATGTCTGTGTTGATAGAATAATGTTAGAAATAAACTTACCCTTGCATCACATTGCATTTAGTTTATAATCCCTCAAGTTGGAAGCAGGCTATGGCAGCGGCGGACTGATGGTGTGCTTCTCTGTTTACCTTTACCAGAAAGTAGTCCCCCACAATGTAATGTGTTCAGGCTAGCAGATCCCCTCGACTTGCGCTAGCCTAGCACCAGCGATTTCTGCAACTAGACTGAATGAAAAGTGTTGCAAACGGTCTCCAATGATAAATAACACACTGGCTCACTTGGAAATAAGGTCTGATGTCCAAAATCCCAAACTACCCCTTTAAGAGCTTTTTATGTGTCAATACATAATGTTTAAACCTGCACTGTATAAGCTAATCCATTAGCGGCCTCTAGTGGTAGTTGTAGTCTCTCTCTCGCTCAAAGGGGCTGGCAAAAGTGTAACAGAATAAAACAATTCCATTTTCCAGGTTTCAACGTGGAGACAGTGGAATACAAGAACTTGAAATTCACCATCTGGGATGTGGGTGGTAAACACAAGCTCAGGCCTCTATGGAAACACTACTATCTGAATACACAAGGTAACTTTTATTCTCTTATTTTATGATATCTGTAATTTCATTAAATGTGAACTCTTATACTGTAGGTGGAATAGTTGAACCAACACTGTTCGGGTTAATAATTTTTAACCCGGTCCTCGCCTTGTTTTTTCTGCAGCGGTGGTGTTTGTGATTGATAGCTGTCACAGGGACAGACTGATGGAGGCCCACAGCGAGCTAGCTAAGCTATTGACGGAGAAGGAGCTGAGGGATGCCCTTCTGCTCATATTCGCCAACAAACAGGTAGAGTCTGGCTACCAGTGGGGTGGAGTGAGCTGTTTGACACTGTGCACGTGGTGTAGCTATCCAGCTAATACTGACCACGTGGTACAGCTAGTGAGCTAATTCTTACCGCTCATTAAAGCTAATGAGGTACCACTTTTACTCGCTAGCTTGAAAAAGCTAGTGAGTGAACATTTGACAACAAGCAAACACTGGCCACAAGCTTATACTGTACTAAGGCAGTTATGGGCGAACCCACACTGACTGCACGCTAAAGCGAGCAAGCTAACTGTCCGTGTGGTGAAGCTGGCTTGCTGAACAAATCCTCTTGTTTTGCCGGCAGGATGTGCCGGGGGTGGTGTCGGTGGAGGAAATGACGGAGCTCCTGAGTCTCCACAAGTTGTGCTGCGGGAGGAGTTGGCACATCCAGGGCTGCGATGCCCGCAGTGGGATAGGCCTCCATGAGGGCCTGGACTGGCTCTCCAGGCAGTTGGTGGCTGCTGGGGTCTTGGATGTGGCCTAAACCCCCCCTTCCATCCTTCATCTTTACCTTCTCTATAAACAAGCCCCCATACGGTCCCTTCTGCTCACCAATACGAAACGCACCTTACTACTGCGTGACCGAGTTATAACCGGCTTAATGCCTTCCGATACTAATACTTATACTCGGGAGTGATCAGGAGTGTAAGAACTTGATGGCTGATGCCACTGATAAGTGGATTTGACGCATGGAATTAAATTCCACATGACTATAATCATCAATCGTACATAAACTCAAACCAAACTTAAAACTTACAGGATTCCTAAGGGACACCCGGTGAATGTGTGACTTGTTTAGGAATCTCTTGATGCTTATTTACTTCCAACTTCATGACATCCCTAATGTATTTACTCTTGGTGAAATTGATCCTGCCACTAACAGTTAATTATATCTGTGCTTGGGTTTTGTTTGCCTTCATAACCAATGTGAAGAATATCGATCAATGACTAAAAATACAGAAACGTGGTTTATATTAACGCACTTTCGCTTTTCTACAGACTAGCATGGAACAGGAAACACAGCATATGAACAAATTTAGTATCAGTTGAGATGGAAATTTTTCTTATTTCAGTGTACTTACCAAGTAGTTACTGCAGAAGGTGTGCTTCTAAAAATCCTTGTGTATCAAACCTGGGTTCTGTAATGCAGTCTGAGGTGTGAGTTTTTTGGGGCGGGGAGGAAACGTCTACTTTTATTTTAAATGTATGAACTTATTTAATGCCACAGCTGGTCTCTAAATGGCACACTATTTGGTTTGAGTTACCTATGTGCATTGGTTTGCATTCAATCTTGTTCTACCGAACAAGGGTTAGTTAACAAGTTAACTAATGACTTTATTTTAAAAATGGGGAATAGTGGCAAGGAAGGAAAACTTATGACAGTATGCTGCCTTTTTTGTAAGTGGAGCTCTTATTTGAGGTTGATCAGAATGCACTTGTCCACTTCCTCTGCCACTTAAAAGACTATATCTGCTGTCCATTGTGTTGCTAACATTTTTCAGTCCCTTTTTCTTGCTGCCTCATTGAGTATGACCTGTGAAAAACCTTTGAATTAACGTACATCGATATCTAAATAGATGTGAAACGTAGTCGTGCATTAACAACAAAATGTTTTATATTGCATATTAAGGAGCCATCATTTGGTTAGAAGTGTCATTGCTATGTAATGTTTATAACTTGTATCTATGTAAAGAAAAAAATAACCTGCATGTACGCAATGCCTTTTTTCCCCCTCCGTTCCTTAATTTTATTAAATGTGGGGATTGCCCCATCTACACGTAGAAGCACAGTTAAACCATAAATTCCTGTTACCATTGGACTTGATAATGGCTTTTGTAAGTTATGTGAAGCTGTAAAATAAAGTTGAACTCCTGCCTGGATAGTAATTGCATTTGGTAAAACCAAACCAACAGTACAGTATACTGTTTGTAACCTCTAAACTACATGGTTGTCTACAATTAAGAGTTACTTGTGTCAATACAACATTTGATTTGAGTGAGTCGGGATAGTGCAGGGGTCGACCACCAGCTAAAAAGGGTCTTGGTTCGTTCCCAATGCCTTCAACCTTCCTATATACATCTTAACCAATAGTTGGTCCTTAAAGACCTTTATCTGAATTTCCTGTAAATTGCAAAATTAAAGTCTTCAAAATAACCAAATGGTAGGAAAGTATGAAACGGATAACATTTTACAATCTGAAAGAATAGTCCTTGAATAAAAACTTTATTCTGTAAAAAAAGAAAAGGTGAGTAGATCACATCTGTACATAATAGAATGAGTTTAAAAAGGGGCTGATCCTGATCACTTGATGGTGATGTTAATGATGCTGATGTCCTCGTAGGGCTTGTCCGTCTTGGGGTTGACCTTGACGTTGGAGATCCTCTGGACCACCTCCATGCCTTTAGCACTCCTCCCGAACACTGTGTGCTTGTTGTCCAGCCACGGCTGAAAACACAAGTGTTGATAAGGTGATGCTAATACAGGATCAAAAGTTTCCTTATTTATTTAGATGTTTTTATTGGATTTTAGATATGTCATCAAGGAGCAGGTAGGGGTGAGGAAACTTGTAACGTCTACAGATAAAATGCTGACATTTGTATTTCAAACCCAGAACCATTTATACAGGTAGTAAAGCGCCCCAACCATGAGACTATCCCCTCCCCCTTTTCCATGTAGCTTATTATCAAGTGTCTTAAATTAATAAAAAAAACAAATCACCCATCAACCCATGGCTTTGATCCATTTAACAACAACAAAATAGATTGCTACAAGTGAACAGACACCCAGAAATCCATCCCCTCTCCCTCCCTCCGGACCCGCCGGGAGGTGACTCACAGTGGGCACGACGGTGAGGAAGAACTGGGATCCGTTGGTGCCGGGGCCCCCGTTGGCCATACTGAGTGTGTACGGGCGGTCGTGTCTCAGTGTGGCGTGGAACTCGTCCTCGAACTCGCCTCCCCAGATGCTCTCACCGCCCATGCCTGTGCCCGTGGGGTCCCCCGTCTGGACCATGAAGCCCTGAACAGGAAGAAAGATGGAGATTATATTAGTTATTTTGATTACTTTATTAATCCCACAGGTAATGTTCTACTAAAAAGGTGATAGGTCAATGGTCACCAGGACAGCAACCATAAATTATTGATGTTTTATTTTAATGATTGAATAATCTGTAAAATATTGATTTAATGAGCTGAAACACCGCTTTCAAGTATTTGCATACCTGAAGTTGAAGGGAGCACGTGTTTGGAAGTTTTGATTGTGTGAAGGACCAAAACAAACGTACCTTGATGACTCTGTGGAATATGTGGCCGTTGAAGTAGCCATTTCTGCTATGAACACAGAAGTTTTCGACCGTTTTGGGGCATCTGTGATACATCAAAAGAGGCATCATATTATGCATACAGAGAAAAATCCAAATCAGTGCATTTAACATGAGAGCTGTAATCTATAGGACCATACCGGACTGGGTGATCAAACCACCATAGCATCCCTCCTCGATTCACTAAAACAACCGTTGCATATATTCTTTCGCAAAATTACTCACCATACAAGAACTTCACCAAATGTCTGAACACAAAAGACTGAAGTGCTATTCTATATTGTTTACATTCGTGGCAGGCGCACGTCAAATGTTCTTAGGTCGAATCGATATAAGGAAGACTAGTGATATTGCTAATAGATAATACAGTGAAGCCAGAAGAGACTTTGGGCTGGTTTGATCACCAGGACCGGTACATCCCTTTAAGGTTGATGACTCAGGATGACTCAGTGAAGCCGGGAGAACCCTTTACAACTGTTTGATCACCCAGAACGGTGCGACCCTTAAAGTACTGTGATGGGCCACGTACTCGACTGGGAAGAGCTTGATGTGGATGTCCCCCATGGTGGTGTGGATGATGGCGCTGTCCGACACCCTCTTGGGGCCCTCGGCCTGTGTGGCGGCCATCACCTCCTCCTTGGACGGCTTCTCGTTGAACACGTCGCGGTCCGACTCTGCGCTCTTGGTGTCCACCGGCTCCCTCCTGGAGAACTGGACGGACATGAGACATGAGTAGAGGTAGCTGTGTCATAATCAGTCTTTTCATGAGACTTTGCACCACCCCATCGTTGAATATTAGTGATGGCTCGTTGGCAAACAAATCAGTTCGAACAAACGACTCTTTAACATGAACAAACCGACCTGATTCCCCGTTTCAGTTTGTCTCGTTCAAATCATTTGTTCGCTGAGACTCGACTCCCAGCTCCACCCACTAGTTGCTGAGTTGCGCTGACTCGCGCGTCGCCGTTTGTTCACTGACTGTGTTTAGCCGTGAAGACTCGAGGAATGAGAAGTCATGAGAGCCAGTCGGGCAACAACATCCCATTTCCGAACATGAAGCACTCCTCAGCTAAAAATAACTTAGTTAATGTTGTGTTGTTTGATGACCGTTTGCACCACTTTACGATCGTGATTCGTTTGAGAATGACAACGAGGGAGGAGCTCAGTCTGACCGACTCGGCTGAGAACTGTGCATTCGTGATTCGTTTGAACGAGAACAAGAGAGGAGCCGAGTCTGACCGACTGAGTGACTGAGAAGCATGATTTACCGCTACCGGAAATGCAAAAGATTGAACAAACAAACGACTCTTCTTGGTCAACTGACCCAAACTGACCGTTTGGGTGTACCGTCTTAGCCCAAATAACTTGGCCAGAATTGAAGAGTATTCCTTTATCGGGTTAGGGTTGGCTTGCTCACGGATTGCCCAACAGTTAGATCAAGAAATTGAGGTTCGAACCAAGAATCCTTCAGCTTCAGCCAAACATTCTAACCAACTTAGACAATCTTGGCCCAATTAACTATACACATTACATGTTGCTCGGAAGCTGCTCATCTTTGAAATATAAAGTGTGTTACGTTGTCTGGAAGCCTACGCACCATGTAGAAGCGGTTCTTTTTGAAGGCGGTACAGAAGATGGTGGGGTCGGGCAACTGGTTCTGCAGGGCCGGGTTGTCGGAGGCCGTCATCTCCACGGTGGGCGCCACCTGGCTGGCCTTGGCGATGCCCTGGAATAGACACAGCTTCACCACTCGGATGTTCTCCAGCTTCCCCAGAATCCTCACACACCTAGGGCGGTCGGGAAGAAAGAGGTTTATCATGGGATTATTTGATTGATTGAGTGTGTCCAGCATTCTGATTTACGGTTAACAAGCATCTGGGAGGCCACATCCATTTATGTTAGACCTTCAAATCATAGTTTGGGCTTACCCAGTCTAGCCTTTTCCATCCACGCGGTTGTGTTAATTGGTGTGAATGCTGCAAGCATTCACATCTTTGAAATCCTACAAATTTATTTTTATTTTCGTTCTTCCGACGT
>JAOPUD010000079.1:7282599-7297481 GCA_027122715.1 Trisopterus minutus
CACACACACACACACACACACACACACACACACACACACACACACACACACACACACACACACACACACATACGCGCACACTAAAAAGTTTTATTACAATGTAGCAAAACAATTCAACAAAGTTCAACAGTTCAGAATGAAGGTTAATATGATGATGTCAGTTATTCCATTGGTTTCTTTAACTCTGTTTGCGTTTTCTCTCACGACTTCTAGATGCGGCAATGTGACCTATAGCCTATGTGAGAGAGTTAATATTCCAATGAAATAAATAAAAATAAAATGTATTGTGTTATTAAACTGAATAAAATCGATGTTTGAAATGCGGGGTTTGTATTATTTGAAACTTCAATATATATAGTGGTAAAATGTTTGAATGGTTGTGAAATAAATAGCTGCCTTTTTAATTTTTTAACGGTATTGATATAATCATATAGATTTGTATGGCACAGACAAATAAAAGAGAAGATAAGCAGCATGAACAAGAACAATAACAGAAAGAAGACAAAAAGACAACAAATAGGCCTACAAAACAACTATTACTAACCTTCTTAAATGATACAATTAACCATATTACTCACACTAACCCAAAAAAATAAAACTAACCCGATTCCTCACACAAACATTCTATGATGAACACTAACCCTCCTACTAGGAGGGTTAAATTCTCATAACATAAAATTCTCATTACATAATAATAATACTTAAAACACCAAGACATCTTTGAATTTTGGGATACGGGAAGGCCCCCAAAAAGGCATTTAAAGCGGCAGAAAAATAAGAATAATCCGTAGTTTCAATAGGGACTTCGCCCGACATACGTCGGCTCGGTCCCTAATAAAGAAGTGGCTTGTAGAAACCACCGAGTTTCGTGCTGAGGGGACAGGGGACGGAGGGTAGAGTCTATGGTAAAATCTCTGTGTAAAGTCTATGGGTTGTTGGTATGGGTAGAGTCTAAGGGTCCAGACTATGGGTAGAGTATAAGCGTAACGTCTATGTGTATTATCTTATGATGGGTAGAGTCTATGGGTAGAGTATATTATGGGTACAGTCTATAGATAAAATCTATGATGGGTAGAGTCTATGTGTAGAGTCTATGTGTAGAATCGCCCTCTTTGACAGCAGCGAGCACTGAGTGGTTGACGCTCACAGAGGAACGAACCACCAACAATGGCGAGCGAAGTGAGGCAAGAGCTCGCCCAGCTCATGAATTCAACTGGATCGCACAAAGATCTTGCTGCAAAGTACGTACCAAACAAAGCATTCGTCATTTCTATGTGTGTATTCGTTTGGGATTTGCACGTTCGCTTTTCTATTGGTAGCTATAGCATAGAGCTAGCTAGTTAGCAGACGTCAGCTAGTTAGCGCTAACGCTACATACACTATCCTGTTAGTTGGAAGTTTCTCCACGGCATTTTCAACGATCTATTCAATAGTAAACTTGTTAAGACGTCTCCTAGTGTGGTTAATATAGTAAATACGTAACTGTAAGCTACAGAATGAATGTTCTATGTTATTGATGGTGTCACTTCAGTTTCCCATTCAATTACACCAGCATGTAGCCTCGATAGCTTAGCATACCTGAAATAACAAGCTAGTGCTTGCAACAACGCATCGTTTGAATCCGAATATTGGCAGGGAATGCTCGGAAAACGAATTAAACTATGAGTCTTAATGAATGCCCATGTATTATGACATGCGAAACATCCCATCCCTGGCTGTATTGGCAGCCATATTTGAAGTGTATCACTGATATATTTTGGGTGCTTGTTATGATGGGAATAGTTTACTTTGTCAGTAAACAATCATTTATCCTATTCGCCTTGTTTAAATGTTTTTTGTCGGGTTGTCTCAAAGAAGATTTATTTTTTATTTTTATAGTGGTTCTTTCCAGGATATATCTGTTACCTAGAGGTCTAATCCAACTACCTTGTATTGGTATTGGTTATGTCTGAGAAATGCACCATACAACTTACACAACAGTGTAAGATGTTTAGGTGGTTGATAAAGCTACACAACGATTTTATCCATTGTTATTACTAGTAGCTCTAGTTATTATTATTATTGAATGTACTTTAAAGGGATATTTTCAATAATACCCCTGTGTAATACAGCTCTTATAGATGTATGCATAGTTAGTCAGATGAAACACTTATGCATTGGACTGCAATTATCTATTACTAACATCATTAATGCAGATACATAAAAAAGAATAAAAACTCTTATCCTTATCATTGGAAGTCAAATATACCAATCTATTAGACACATTTCTATCATATTGTATACAATATGATTAAATTTAAACTATATTAACTATAGTGCCAAAACTGGCCCTATAGTTGTTAAACAATACTTAATAGTTTGATGGCCTTCAGAATTAGTAATCTAACTTTCTTTTTCAGGTATCGTCAAATTTTGGAGAAGGCTATTCAGTACACAGATGCAGATCAACTAGAGTTCTTAAAAGCTTTCGTAGAAGCAAGTAAGTGCTGCCTTTATTTCACTTCAAAAGTTTAACAGGAACTGATTTTCTATTTGTGAAAAGCTTGTGGAATATGTTGATGCTGTTGTATTGTTTTTATATTGTTAAATTAGTATTCTATTCTGTGTTTGTGTTATAGTGGTTGGTTAACCTTTAACAGATATTTACCTAATACAATCGTTAAATAGTTACATTCGATGTATGACACGCATTTAAAACACTGTCCATCAATCGCCCACTTGCGCCTGACCCAGACCCATACCGTTTATACGGTGTATGCTAGCATACATACTCATGCACTCTTTTTTTGCTTCTTCCCTTGTAGTGGTCAATGAAAATGTTAGCCTTGTCATCTCGCGACAGCTTCTCACAGACTTCTGCACACACCTTCCTAACCTGCCCGACAGCACTGCCAAGGCCATATACCACTTTACCTTGGAGAAGATACAGCCTAGGGTCATCTCTTTCGAAGAGCAAGTGGGTGCTATGTTTGCACTCATACTTTTTCTGTACCTTCTGTACCCTAACCTTCCCACGCCTTTATGAAATGTCTCTGAATTCAAGTGGCCTTATAAACTTCAATATTCTGAGTGTTAAACGCCCATTATTTTCACAGGTAGCCTCTATTCGTCAGCACCTAGCGACCATTTACGAAAAGGAGGGAGACTGGAGAAACGC
Organism: Trisopterus minutus; assembly: GCA_027122715.1. Taxonomy (NCBI): domain Eukaryota; kingdom Metazoa; phylum Chordata; class Actinopteri; order Gadiformes; family Gadidae; genus Trisopterus; species Trisopterus minutus. The sequence continues at coordinate 7,285,757 of JAOPUD010000079.1, forward strand.
TGCACAGGTTTTAGTTGGAATCCCTCTAGAAACGGGACAGAAGTAAGCTCTGGCTACAAACATGTTTATGTCTTATAAGATGCATCATCTCAAATATGTTTTAACTATCACTCTTTTTGTTCACTCCAAAGGCAATACAATGTAGATTATAAATTGGATACGTACCTGAAAATCGCTCGTCTATACTTGGAGGATGACGACCCAGTACAAGCTGAAGCCTACATAAACAGAGCATCGTTGCTACAGAACGAGTCGTCCAACGAACAGCTACAAATACACTATAAGGTAACAAAAGTCACAGTGCTCAGTGTGGCAGAATGTGGGTTAGGCTATTGAAGTCATGCTTGTTTTTACCTGCACTGTTGAGGATGCTTGGAGTTAAGAATTTTATTGTCATGAAATTGTCTGTTCATCAATGGTCTGTCACACTGTGATGTTGCTCAGGTGTGTTACGCTAGAGTGCTGGACTTCAGGAGGAAGTTCATTGAAGCTGCCCAGAGGTACAACGAGCTGTCGTACAAGTCCATAGTCCACGAAACAGAGCGCCTGGAAGCCCTGAAGCATGCGCTGAACTGCACTATACTGGCCTCTGCAGGTACGTGCAGGCTACCGCAGGCTGGTCCTACCACCATTGTGTAGGATAATCTATTGATTAGATGGATTATCTGACTGTATGGAGTTCAAAACCATAGCCATAAGGCTCTGGGTTTATAGCGGGGGTTGGGAGCAAGATGGCCAATCCCCGCTATTTGCTCCACAATAAACCTCACAAAATGTCTTCCAAGTCACTTTGGATAGAAGCGTCTGCTCAATGTTTAAATTGAGGAATAGCAGTACAATAAATGCAATGCATACTCCAATGAATCCAGAACCTTCCCTCCCTCAACCCACCCAGGTCAGCAGCGGTCACGGATGTTGGCCACCTTGTTTAAGGACGAACGCTGCCAACAGCTGGCAGCCTACGGCATCCTGGAGAAGATGTACCTGGATCGCATCATCCGGGGCAACCAGCTGCAGGAGTTTGCTACCATGCTGATGCCCCACCAGAAGGCCACTACCACAGACGGTGACGGTGATTTTTGAATGGGCTTTTCACCTTGTTGTATTGTGTCGCTGTACTGTACTGTAACCCGTCGGGGCTGTTCCCCACCAAAGCTGAATTGTAGAGCGAAAGCATCCACTTTTGAATATGCATTAAATATGTCTCCGGTATGAACACAAGGCACTCTATGTTTGAGCTTTGGTGTGCGACAACCTTATCCTCTTCCTGCCTATGCCTCTCCCATTCCTATTCTATTATTGCCCTCCAGACTCCTCCTACCTCCTTACCTCTTCTCTTCTATCCTTTCATCCCTCCGTTCTTCTCGTCACTCTTTCTATCGTCGTCGCTCCTTTCATCTCTTCTCCTTTCCTTCCTCAACTCCTATCTCCTCTTATCCCCTTCTCTCTCCTTTCATCGCCCTTTCTCACTCTTCTTTTACCTTCTTTTCCCTCTCCTCATATTTTCTCTCCTCTATCCTCTCCTCACCTCAAAGTATCCTTTCCTCCTCAGCTGATCTCCTAAAAGCTGTGTGCTTGGTGAATTATTATGTGAGGTTTCCCATACATTACGTGACATGATATCTGTGATATATCCCTTCAGGGTCCAGCATTCTTGACCGAGCGGTGATTGAGCACAACCTTCTGTCTGCTAGTAAACTGTACAACAACATCACATTTGAAGAACTCGGGGCACTGTTGGAAATCCCCCCTGCAAAGGTGGGAATTATTTCATAAACAAACTGCTTTCACTCATGCCAGATCATGGGTTTATTGTTGTTGTTTTTTGTTTACAACTGAACGTTTTCTAGCACGTGATAGCCAGACCTAACTCTGTCGTATCTATCTCCTCAGGCTGAGAAGATAGCCTCCCAGATGATCACTGAAGGACGTATGAATGGCTTCATTGACCAGATAGATGGAATCGTCCACTTTGAGAGTAAGTCAGTCACAACAGTCCCTATTTGATTTGACTGGTGGGTGACAGTCATAATCACTTCTATCTACAACTCCGATCACAGCAAGAAGAAACAAATATCTGTTTACAAACTAAAAGTGCGTTATTGCCAGCAGGAATATTTTATGTTCTTGTTGACCATCTGACTGGTGGGACTGTGGACAGTCTGGACACTTGAGCATTTGAATTACTGCGGGAACAATTGGACAGATTTTAATTCTTGTGACTGTTATGCAATCAAGCAAATCACGGATGCGAAGCAACTATAAACTAGCGACAGAGGAGCGTCGAATTGGGCTGGAAAGTGTCAGTGTGCGACATGCAAACATTGATTTTGTCAATTAAATTGCACCCGAAACCAACCACTTCCTTGTGTCTCCTCCAGCCCGCGAGCCGCTGCCCACCTGGGACAAGCAGATCCAGTCTCTCTGTTTCCAGGTCAACAACCTCCTAGAGAAGATACGCACGGCTGCTCCAGAGTGGGCCGCACAGGCTTTGGAAGCCCAGATGACCCAGTAAAGCCCTCCTACTCCAAAACACAACCCATCCAACAGAATCCCCCTGTTGTTATTTAAATTGGCTTTCTTATCATTACCATTCTTCCTTTGGTCGAAATGTTAATGCATTGTCATCACTCTATTAAATCCTCCCCCCTCCTCCCCCCCATAATTCTTCAGCTCTTTGTTATTTTTGGGAGGAAGTCAGGGCTTTTATTTTCTTGGCCATCAGGAAGTCAGGACCTGTGTTGCTTTTCCCAGAGCTATATGTGTAATGTGTCCTTGTACAATTTCTTTTTTTTTTTAACATGACAAAGTACAGGACGTACAATACCTGGATGAAGACAGGATTTTTAGGACATTCAGCCTAACAATGACCAGACCTAAATAATAAATCCCGCCAAAGACATGAATAAAGTCTGGAAATTAGAAAATAACATTGCATCCTGTGTCTGTGTTTTTGACTGAATATACCAATGATGATGAACATCCACAATCCCATGTTTATTTCAGTATTCATGAAATGGATTGTTATTGTCTTTATATTTTCAGCACTTTGAGCAACCAGGCCAGCCTGTCTACACACCTGCTTAAAATTCTAATATGCTAATATGCCAATACAAAGACTCCACAATCGGGTTGTATACACAAATGTTTGATGCGATCATTTTCATTACATTAAAACCTACCTTGCAACAAAGAATATACATTTGCGTGTACTAAACAAACCTACCGACACAAATTTTAGAATGTTATTAATAAAAAGGGTACATATAATCAAAGTTAACTCCCATAGAATTCCAACAGGGTCTGTAAAGTCAGAACTCTGAACCAGTTTTTTTTAAAAGCCTCAAAGATATTATATGCTATTAATAGGTTTGTCGTGCTATGTATTTCAAAACCATTTGACAATTATTGTAAAGTGTTATTATTTCAGTTCTTTCATTCACATAATATTTGAACGACTACGTCTACGTCCACGTCTACGTCCACACGTTCATATTATGAACGTGTGGACGTAGACGTAGACGGTGCCCACACATTTAAATGTCCTACCATTGTATAATAACTCTCCACTGCATGCTGTTCTTCGCTTTTGCTTTACGCCATGGATAGGGACTTTGTTTAATTGCAAGAAAACACATTTTAATATCTAGTTTGTTATTGGACTGACACTGAAAATCTTCCTCCTCTGTGAATGACGAGTTAGTGACGTAGCGCTCGGAGGGCGTGGCCCCAATAGAAGTTGTCAGGGAGGAATGGCGCTCGGCGCGGTATTTTGAACAATCGTGTGTCCCTTTCGCTGTTCTCGATCTGAATACGTACCCAGTTACAACAAGTCGGGTAAGCCACTATAATAACGTGACATTGTACACTACCGCTGACACAAAATCCACGTTGAGACCCGCCAATGCAATACGTGATGTTTGCAAACTGACGGCTAGCAAGCTAATGTTAGCAGGCTCAGCAAGTTTGCTATTCCAGTAGGTGTTTGTTGGTGGAGATATGAGTCCGTAGCCTATAGTTTAAGATGAAAAAATACACACACAGAGCCTCGGGTAATGGTCCTTAACAGATCTAAATCAGCGGGGTTTGTGTCATTTGTATGGAGTAGTAGTGAGAAGCCTGGTAGTCATTTGTTTTTCCGTCTATTGTTTCAACTACGAAGAAGAGAAAGGCCAATCACTTCCATAACCCAAGAAGTGTTGTGTTGATCATCACTCTTAACACATTAAACACATAAAACCGCATACAAACAGGGTTGTATGTATGCGGTGGGTCGTTTTTGCTATTTGTTAACATTACAAGGTATATCCCTGTGTGTGTATTGCAGCAGAAAATACGCAGAATTGTTCCCCTAATCAACGAATCTTTCTTCCACCAGTCCTTTTATAATTGACATGTCATGCAAAACGAGACATTTAATGACATTATTTCCTCATCGGTCCACTTTGTTTATTGTTAAGGCTATGACACAACCCGCCCGGTGTGTGCGTGTCTCCTTGTCACATCCCCACCAAACTGACAGCACTAACATTAATTAAGAGAGCAACGTCGGTCATCAAACGATTTAAGTTAAATACTTCGGTATAACAGTGTCAACTCGTTTCAAAAAGTATTTCCGTGTGTACTGAAATAATGTGACATTTGTACGCGGTGTGACTCCAGCCTCCCATCCTTGTTAAATGGTCCGTAGGCTCGTAGTGAGCTAGTGGAGTTGATGACGAGGGAAAAATGGCGGATCTTTCGAAATCCAACTCCGGTGTGAAATAGTAGCGCAGCTCCACAAGCAGCCGGTCGCCCCGTCTCACCCGGCTGCCTCTGACCACGATAAATGGCACACACGGACGATTTCAGCGTCCGGTGTTTACAGTCGAATTAACAAAATTCGGTGCGTTTCAGTGATGTGCGGTGGTTTGCCTTAGGCCATATGTGTGTTTACAGAAGTGTCTTGCGATGAGGGCAGTAATGCCCAGATCCATACGATCCCCAGACCACTGCGGCCTAGCGCCAATACATTCAATAGTACAAACAACCCAGTGATCTACAAGGCAGACTGCGAGGAGTTATTGCATTGTGAAAGGTCACAGCATGTAGTTGTGTTGCGCTCGAAGCCCCAGCAGCTGTACAGTGGGTGAGTGGTGGTGTGTTGTGAGGCTAAAGGAGCTAGCCCTGGTTGTTGCATTCTAGTCCTTTATGGTGTTATTCGATCAGATGTGCGTAATTCTACTCTGCGTAATGCTACTATGCGTAATGCTACTCTGTCAAGTTTGAGGGGACCCCATTGTCACTACATTTAGCTATAAGCCATGCAATAATTATTCTATCACCTATCAAATGTGTAAACAATCAACTCCATGTTCAACCAAAAAACACGGTCCTTAGATCGAAAATTCTACTCAATACCAACGGTTCACCGGACACATTTAACAAGACTTTCCGTCAGTACTTTTCAACTAATGAAGCGTTATAAATGTATTGCAACATGTTTTTCAGTTTGGCACTTTTCTAAATGCCCTACTGAAAAACATGATTCCCTTGTTATACTTTTATAATACAATTTGTTGTGTATTAAGTGTACTGTTGTACGGGATCAAATACATGCAGGTGAAATAAATATCCTCTATATTGATATGTATTGGTCTGAGCGATCAGGATTACATTTGCAGACCAAAAGGTAACATTTCCATTAAATATTACAAACAATCTGTAGTAATGTCCAGTAGTAATAACGGCACTGGATACCACATCCTAAACTGCTTTTCTATTAGAATTGCTGTTGCACATAGTGCAATAATGGCTGATGAATTTCTCAGGTCACTTGCAGTAATAACAATCATTCAGTACTGCAGCCAAGAACAAATGCCCATGACCTGTTAATAGCATGATGGTATACAACTTGGTACTGCACATCCCGTGCCTTTGGTATTTAGTAAATAGCCAACTCCTTTTTCCAATGTGACTTAGTAGTCGTATGGGTAATAGTATGGGTTAGGCCTCTTTAAAGGGTGAGCTCAAAAGGTGAATGAATTTTCTTCAAAGGATGTGTGTGAAATGCATGCAGGTAGTGGCACTGGTGATCAATCTTCATGCTTTTGCAAACAAGATTCAAGACCATAATTGACTTGTTTCATGTCTGAAAGTAGCAGTGCTAAAAAATAAACTTAGGCCAGGATAAGAGATATTAATTAATCCCTCTTTGTTCCTAACTGTTAACCATCAATATCTATTGTGTTATTGTTCAACAGCATTTTAAATCAAATAATCTCCCAAGCATGGACGTGGTGTCCCCAGAGCTCAACAACCTCCTCCCGGACGAGATCATGGATACCGAGGCCATCGTCGCGGAGGAGGTCCCCGTCTCCACGGCCCAGCCGTGCGACGTGGCTCCAGTTCCCATGGAAACAGACGCGCCCGTCACCATGGTCACGGCACAAAACTCTCAGCTCTGCGTGGCCCGGACGCCGCCGCCCCTCCGGAGCGGCATGGCAAGCCAGCTGACCCTCGTCGTCTCCAGCGCCTCTTCGACCCCGGCGTCGACGCTGGCCTTCAAGCCTATGTTCGCCATGTCAACGGCCACCTCCACCCGGACCACAGCCAGCCTCGCGGGCGCTAGCGTCCCCGCCAGCAGCGGCCTGCAGAAGCTCTCGCCGGGCTCCTTCGCCATATCCGCCGCCAACCACCAGATCATCCTCAACAAGGTGGCAGAGGCCACCAAGACCTCGGGCATGGGGGTGAGCGCCAGCACGGCACAGGTCATCAAGCAGGACGGACAGAAGCTGCTGGTCACGACCATAGGGAAGTCGGGGCAGCCCATCATGCTTCAGCTGCCCCAGAAGAGTGTCCTGGGCCAGGCCTCGGGGGACGGCAAGTCCCCCGCACCCCAGTACAAGGTGGTGACGATCGGGGGGAGGACGGAGCTGAAGCCGGTGATGGGGAGCCCGGGCAGTTCGCTGCCGGTGTCCGCACTGCAAGCCCAGCAGCTCAAGACGTTGCAGGTAGGGGGTGGTTCTGCCGTTGAGCACGGCCAGGGACGTCTAGTGGTTGGGGGTGTTGGGGCCGAAGAGTTCTGGGTTTGATCGTAATGTCAAGTAATGAAAGGCATTTTTATGTTTATAATTTATAAAATCACAGGTTCCAACTCTTTGGTTGCCGTTATAGGTATCAGTGAAATATTATGCTGTCATTCTGGCACCAATGTTTGTTTTGGTTGGACCCAACAGAACCCCAAACTGCTGATCATACAAAGGGGAAAATACTTAGACTTTTCACGGGAGACATGTTTGTTGCAGAATCTGAAATCACTTCCGCCATAGATCATAGTAAATTCTAATATCTAAATTCGACGCTTTTCTGTAATTCAGACGTGTTTAAACTATTTTCTTAAGCATATACCCTGCCTATTCCACAGATTGCTAAGAAAGCACAGGTTTCCTCTGCGGCTCCAATCAAGTACATAATCACCAAAACCGTCAGCAAAGGTTTGACGTCTCAAACAACCGTTTCTCCTGTTATTGCCGGTAAGTGGATTTCTTCCTAAAAATGGTGTTGTTAGGGCGTGAATAAGCTTGTTGTAAATGTGTATTGATTCTTCACCGTTTGATTTGGTGGGAGTGCTTAAGAAGTTACTCAACGGTTCAATCACTGAGAGGAAAAATCTATTTCCGGTGTCGTTTGAAAAGATTTAATACAGTTCCATTCTATTTATTTCAAACTTATTTTACATTATGATGACATAATATCTTTTAGATGTCACTATTATGTAAAAATTCAGATATCTGACCTGCAATCTGTCCAGGGTATTTATTTTGTTTCGTTTTGTTAGGAACTTGGTCATGCAGCAAATTTGACCCTAGTTGCTCTGATATTGATCCGTATGCTTCTGTGATTGTGCCTGCGTCACAGCTAGTCACGTCAGATGAAAACATCTGCTCAACGAATGAAGAGTAAATTCTTTACAGCCATTTGTGAATAAATGTGTTCAACTGAACATATTGTTGTAGTATCATAATATATATACGTATGTACACAAAGTTGAATATATTTAATAATTGTGTTCCTGTGTGACATAAACCCTGTAGGACGAGTACTGAATTCACCAGTGATGTCCACGAAGACCATCAGTATCTCAGAGTCTCTCAACACCAGCCTGCATAAAAAGATTGCCATTTCGCCTCTAAAGTCACCCAGCAAGGTATTGTTTCTGAGATTTTATATCACGTCGCAATTGTTAGAATTTCTTTTATTTTTATTTAAACGGCGTCATAGTGACAGTGTCATCTCTAAACTCTAACTGCCAAACCAGCTATTGTTTAGAACCAAGATGGCTGCCTCAGTAAGGTTCATTATTGATACGCTGTGACGTGTTGTCAATGTCAACTTCCCGGTTTAAATTGAAGTAGAAACGTGCTTGAAGCAAGCCTCAGAACTGTTAAAAGGCAAAGTCCTCCGTTTATGTAAAAATAATGCACACACTTGGAACGTTTATGGACCAATCAGGGTCATGTATTTATCAACATCCTGGTTTGATTTGGTCCCCCGTCAGCTGACCGTTGTGTCGGTCGCCTCCCAGACCCCCAACGCCACGCAGAAGTCGATGGGGGTCCCGGTCAACATGGCCCTGGGCCAGCAGATTCTCACCGTGCATCAGCCCACCGCCGTATCCCCCTCCAAGGGGGTCTCAAACCAGTCTGCCACACAGGTGAGCATTCTCTAAAGGTGTGTGTGTGTGTGTGTGTGTGTGTGTGTGTGTGTGTGTGTGTGTGAGTGTGTGTGAGTGTGAGAATTTGCGATAACTTATCTGTGATTCATTTCACACTGTTTATACTGGTGAACATCCCAAAAAATGTAACAAAGATACTGGTAAACATCCTATAACAACATAAAAGAACCCTTTATGTTATAAAAGAGCCCAAGATTGAAGACGGTTGAGGTGGAGATCTCCTATAAATAACCCGATCAAGCTGGTGCCTCGCGACCTCTGCTCGTTTTTATGAATAACATTCCCCATAACAACAACAACAACAACATCCTTATCAAGCACATGATTTTCTGCCCCCCCCCCCCCCTCTCAGAGCTTGAAGCCGGTGCAGACGGTGACCATGGGAGGCTCCCACTTCAAGACCATCATCCCCCTGGCCACGCAACCCAACGTGCAGCAGATCCAGGTCCCCGGCAGCCGCTTCACCTACGTCCGGCTGGTCACCTCCACCACCGCCAACCCCACCACCCTGCAGGCAGGCGGCCCCACCACCAGCACCATGCAGACAGGTGGGCCACAGGGCTGGGCTACTGTGTATGGGTGCGGGTGGGGGCTGGTTAGAATGATGAGGCTCTTTATGGAAGGAGGATGGGTAGTTGTTAGATATATAGAGATCAATAATCTTTCACAATAGCGATTCTATATATCTATCTACTGTAGCTATCTATTGTTCTCTATATGTCTAGCTGTCCATCTGTTGCAATGGATAAAGTGATTCTCTCTCTATCCATGTTCCTATATCTATCCTTATCTATGGGTTATAAGCCGTCATTCTATCGATAGAGAGATAAACATTGAATAGCTTATTAATGGTCTTGTTAATCAATCCATCTTCATCTGTCTTTATCTATGTATATTTAGCTATTACTGTCTCACCAGCATTGACAAACTAAGCTATTGACAAACTAAGATATTGACAAACTAAATCCACTTATCTAGAAAATTGCAGCACTTATTGCTTCAATGTGGATTATATGCTTGGGTTGTTTTCAGCCTGGCTTGTAAGTCTCTTTGGTCTCTCAAATTAACTGTTTCTAAATGTATAATATCCCACAGCGAAACCCATGGTCGTCAACACAGGAACGGTACGCATGTCTGTGCCCATCGCCCCTGCCCAAACCATGAAACAGGTGACTTGTGTATATATATATATCATTGTTTTATAGTTGACAGTCTTCATTAATTTTAATAAATAAAATGACACACCTGTGCAATTTGTAAAATAAAATACAATTTTAGTACAATACATCAGACATGTACATCCACGAAGGAAATGTATTAAAATATTCCCTGCCACTAGATGGTGCCAAAGTCCATTACGACGACGACCCAGGTGATGACCAACGCCCAGACCCAGCAGCGTCTGATCATGCCCGCTACCTCCCTGCCCCAGATTCAGCCCAACTTCACCAACCTCCCCCCGGGGACCGTGCTGGCACCAGCCCCCGGGACAGGGAACGTGGGCTACGCTGTAGTGCCTGCGCAGTACGTCACGCAGGTCAGTTGTGATGGGAATTTCATGCAATAAAGTTTGTTTCAAAAAAATGTATTGTCATTTTTTCACAGCTAGTTGTGAAAATGAGGAAGTTGAGTCTGTATAATAATAATGGAAATAATATCAATATTTTATATATTTTATGAAAATAACTATGTTGCAAAGTTTGCTGTTGACAGAAAATACCTCACAGTCACAAGGGTTTGTTTATTCTAGATCAAAACAAACTTGTAGTGAAATTCTAAATAGCTGTGTGTTGGTAATCTCTCCAGCTCCAGCAGTCCTCCTTGGTGACCATGGCCAGCAGCTCTGGGTTCCACGCCCCCACCGGGGTCCAGACCCAGGCTAGGCTACCTGTCAACGGGTAGGGAACAGCCCAGAATTCCTGAACCCCTAGCCGCTATTAATGTGTTCAGTCTGTGTGCATGTGACGTTTGTTTAAACCTACTTTGTCTTTGTCTTCTCAGCTTGTCCACAGCAACAGACTCCTCTACGAGGCCCAGGAAGCCGTGCAACTGCACCAAGTCACAATGTCTCAAACTGTGAGTCTAATATATTTTGAGGGCGAGTATGTGGGTATTTTGTTTTTAGTTTCTATGGTTCTTATATTAGGGCATACAATCCCTAAAATCAGATGTAAATCGACCAACCATTGCATAGTTCACCATTCATTAATACAAAATAATCTATCAGGTAGAAGCAACCTGCACATGTACACCATAATATAAATGAAGAATGCTGAAAGAAAATACTCAAGGTTTTGCAATTGCCCAGATTGAAGTCCAGAAAGCCACTCTTTGCTGTCAGGGGACCTAAAGAGAGCAGAACCAGTATTTGCAAAAATAAGTGAAGTAAGGTATGGTGGAAGAGGCTAAAATGTGAAGTAGGAGGCTAATAAATTTGCTTTCCTCTAAAGGTGGTTTGACAAGGTGTCTTCTAGGTGTACTACAAGCTTCTTATGCAGTGAAATGTGGTTTCTGTTGTTCATGATTAGTTTGAACTCTATCCAGTAATTCTGAGAAATAACAATTTGAATGGTCTCATTCCTCAGATATTGCGACTGCTTTGCAAACGGGGAGTTCTGCAATAACTGCAACTGCAATAACTGCTTCAATAACCTGGAGCATGAAACGGAACGACTCAAAGCCATAAAGGTTAGGAGCCATTCAGCTCTTTTGTCCTGAACGTCTATCACTAATTGCATAGCTCTAATACTTCATTCTAACCCATAGTGACCCTCTATCTCCATATTCGTCTCCATGTCCATTTTTAATTCTACCTACTTTTTTATCTTTCTAAGACGTGTCTGGACCGCAATCCCGGCGCTTTCAAGCCCAAGATAGGCAAGGGGAAGCAGGGCGAGTCGGACCGCAGACACAGCAAGGGCTGCAACTGCAAGCGGTCGGGCTGTCTGAAGAACTACTGTGAATGCTACGAGGTGCCGGCCCCCTGCTTGACCCCCCCCCCCCCCCCCC
>JAOPUD010000079.1:7297581-7319581 GCA_027122715.1 Trisopterus minutus
TGTGTTTTCATTCATAAAACCCCTTATTTCACCTCCCCCCCCCTCCCAGAGGACAACCTTAACCAATCAGATCTTGCTAAAACAATCATTGATTTCATCGGATGGCTCTTTAATACCGTTTTGTTTTGCGTGTGGGAGGGAAGAAAGAGATCAAAATTATTTTCACAAAGCCAGTCCTGTGCCACACTTTAACTGGTGTGGAAGCCATGCTTATCCACACCCTGGTTTTGGAAGTGAGATATTTTGGAAAGCAATCTCATGGATGGAGGCCAATTGGCAGCAATGATGAAATGTTGGCCCTTGTTTTCAGTGTTTTGTTTCTTTGATCAGTTTGGCTAATGTTGCTGACACAACCCCAAGATTATTTTCTGAAATTCTATATCAAGCATCGAAAAGGCACGGAATATCTATTGAGTCCCAATCCTGCTTTTAGTTATGTGCATCATCCTCCCTGCTTTAAACCAAACCACTAAGATGTATCTGTATTTGCGTTGCAGGCGAAGATCATGTGCTCATCCATATGCAAATGTGTCGGCTGCAAGAACTTTGAGGAGAGCCCTGAGAGGAAGACTCTGATGCACCTGGCCGACGCGGCAGAGGTGCGGGTGCAGCAGCAGACGGCGGCCAAGACCAAGCTGTCCTCACAGATTTCAGACCTGCTCACGAGGACCACGCCCATCAGCACAAGTGGAGGCGGCCGGTAACCAGGATTTGTTTTCCTTACACAGCGTCCGTGCATTGAATTGATGCCTCTTAAAGGTGCAGTATGGGAGATTCGGTAGTTGTAAAGAGAGCGAGAGTGAGTAGTATTCTGAAACTAAACTGCCAAGAAGAAAGCTCTCCGGAATCCCCTCCCCCCTCTGCTCCCTCCCTCGCCATGTTTCTCCGCCAATGAGAAGCTGCATTTTGTACACCTGTGATTGACAGACAAGATTAATTCCCTGAACCAGTCACAGAAGGGAGGCCCTGATTCGTTAAAAAAACAGGCCAGACTGGTCTTTCAGACGCTATAACAAAAAAAACATTATTTTTGTCCCTTGTAGGCTGCCTTACACGTTTGTCACAAAGGAGGTGGTGGAGGCGACGTGCGAATGTCTTCTGGACCAGGCCCGGCAGACGGAGCTGAGCGGGCAGCCGCAGGCCTTGGCTGAGAGGCTGATCCTGGAGGAGTTTGGACACTGCCTCATGAGGATCATCAGCTCGGCAGGGAAGGCCAAGTCGGACTGCATCAACTGCTAGACCATGACCCCCCCTCCCCCCCTCTACCCTGTCCCCTGGGTCTGGCTCATTCGGACCCCTGTTCCTTAAAGGAGCCGCTTGGGATTGCATTGGCAAAGAATGAGACCAGTCCTGTTTTTCCTTCTCGTGTACCACCAACCCCCCAGGCTTTTAATTTGAAGGACAAAAGATTGACTTAACATCAATGGACAGTAGAGTGAGCTACTGCCTTGCTGAGGATCGGAGCTGGATGAAACCGGACTGAAAACGCTAACTCGGACACGCATTATGCCCAATGTTGGCAGAGATGCACATATTTTGGATTAAAAAAAAGAATAATCTACAAGTGCTTGTAGCTTAGTGCTAATATGTTTCCGTAGTCATGTGCCTACCTGGAAGCTCAGTTGGAATAATGAGTTTTGTTTTTACTCTCATCATTAGCAATGACAAAAAAATGGCTAAATATATGTAAAGAGAAAAATGCATACAGTATGACTCAGTATTTTTTGCGTCCTAAATGCGCGGAGGGTAGTTCATTCAACCTGCACACAGATTGTATATTTGACTGATAACAATTTGCTATTTAATTCACTAATACTCTCTTTGCCAGGTATATCCATGACTCCATTAATAACATCCTATTTTCACCTGGCTTTACAACCATGTCTGATAATCTTGTGTTAGTGTGTCCTCTCAGAAAATTATTGAAAAAATCCCTCTGCAAAATCAGTGTTCATGGTAGTCTTTATGGTAGTTTAGCATTTGGCCTGATTATTAAATTGTGGCGAGTTATTTAAATATCAGGAGAAAATCTCTTGCCACAATCAATTTATAACTGCTTGTTTTGTATGTTTTTATTTAATATTTTCTTAAATGCCATCCCTCCCTAATATATTTAAGAATTAAGCTAGGCGCCAACCTTATGGCTAGTTTATACTGATAATTTATCCAACAGACTCCTCAAATTATGAGAGTTCTCTAGCTGCAGGAAATATGTATGGTTTAGTTTCGCAACTTGTACTTCAACATACATTTTTAAAACCTGAATTTACAACCCAAAATGACCCGTCTAATACAAACGTTGGTTCTCTCAGGAATAACCCGTAAACCTTTTTTGGATTATTCCCAGATGGATGAAAAGAAGAGGATCTGCCATAGGTAGAATCGGTAACCTATATAGGGACATGTATTGTGTTTGCTTTTAATTCGGATTCAGAAGTATTGCTGCTTTTGACTGTTTGTCTGTCTTCCATACTTCACAATATTTTGTCAATGCAAAGTTGCCTTAAAATAATTTTAAAAAGCTAAAGCTTTATTTCATGTGTTGGGACTGGAACAAATATTTTTGGTAAATTGTTTATGAGAGGTGTAGAATATGCTCTTCTTTTTAAACCTTATTTTAAATGGTCTAGTTAATAAGTTACTATTTTAACAGGGCATTTATTTGAAATTAATTTTTAAGACAAGGCAAAAGTTATTTAAGATGAATATCATTCGAAACCAGAAGGTATGTTCAGAAGCTGTTCTGTATGATGGCTATATGGGAACAGGCTTGACGGAGGCTGATTTGAGTAGTTTCTAATAGTAAACCCTTTTTTCAGAACTGTGAATTGGCATCATTGTCTTTATGTGTACATCGAATTAAGAGTAATCTTCTTAGAATAATGACGTGAAACTGCATTTGAACTGTCGTGTTATGTAAAGTTCCATTCTTCAACCACTTTGTTGTTGTAAATCCCGTCACCATAGACGTAAAGGTTTAAAAAAAAGAAATTGCCACGCTTTACGTGACTCATGACGACATCCGGTTTGGTGAAGTACATCTTCCAGTGCGTAGAAGAAGTCTTATCACATGAGGCTTGCCTTGACTTAGCAGTGGATGTGTCTCTTCGTTTTCAGCCAAATAGTAAGAAATCTTCGATAAAACCAGAAAAGCGAAAGTGAGACATTTATTAATCCGAGGCGAAAACCACACCAAACAACCAAAGATGAGCGTATATGATTTTTTGATTTTTGAAAATGGAACCGAGCACATGGTAGGCTTCTGTTTTTGCGAAAATATGGTGAATCGTTGATCTTCCTCGTGTTTTGGAGAAGTTTGTCAACTACAGCGACTGCTGCAAGTTGGGGGTGCATGCATCGCTAGTGCATTGTGATGTCTGTAAGTATGCACTTTATTCATCAATCTAATTGCTATCCCAAATTCCCAATGATTAAATCTATCACTACCCATTTGACCCCATGCGGGAAAGAAATCGTCCTGAAATTCTGAGGGTGTTCTGAAGGTTACGACCTAAAACTGTTATGGAAATGTTCTTATAAATGTGTTTTTCCTTCTTACTAGGACTGAACGAGGAAGGCGGGGTCGTGTATGCCATTGCAGCGACCACCTTGCAGCACGTATGGAACTCTTATATTTACCAATGATTAAAATAATCACTATCCATTTGACCCTTGAGTGGGAAAGATGGTTTTGAAATTTATACGAGGGTCCTTTTTTCAAAATGGTCATGGAAAGTTGTTTCCTTTCACTTTAATAATTGGAGTTGACTTTCCCCCTAATAAGGAATCATGGAAGAATAAGGAGCGGAGGTTAATGGAAGGCCCCTTCCGGGCGCAGTACTGTTCGCTACCGCCCTCATGTGGCAAAAGGCAAGTATATGTGGAGTTGGTTCATGAAAGACTGAATGATTATCACTATGATTATAACATTACTTCTGACTCATGTCAATGAGAAAGATATTTTTGAGAATATATGAGGATATTATCATTCATGCTTCAAGTTTTCTTAACGATATTAAAATCTAAGTTTATTTTTTACCTTGATTTGGTGGTTTAATGCACAACCTTTCCTACAGGAGCCTGCTGATGATGATCCAAGGTGTCGAATTGGAACATTTTCAACAAGAAACATCCCAGTCACTTGAAACTGTTTCAAAAAACAGCTGTTTTGCAATACTTTAGAAGGACCTGGGAACAGTTTATTTTCAACTGTCTTGATATGAAGACATGTACTTGAAATTATTAAATAAAACTGCTTCTAAATGACCTTTGTGAGTTGCGCCCTTTTTTTAATCCGTTGTGTATTGACCTAAAAGCTATGTTTTACTAATCATTTGATTATATGGTTATTTTCCACGAACCCTGAAACACTTAATAGCACTTGAGTCCTTTGGTAGTGGCAGTTTATGTTTCACATGTGCAAGCAATAATCTCAAGTGCAGAAATAAAAAAACAAAACAAGTATTCGGCAGTTGTCCTGCATGCGTCTAAGAAGCCGGTTATGTAGCGGCCCCGGCGTGTTATGGCGACGTCTACGTTTACCGGAAGCCGTCGTGCCACGGCGGGAGGAGCCTCGCAGTGCCACGTTGATGGTCACCACTGGAGACGTGGAATCTCGCCCTGTACCCCGGGCCAGCGCACACAAGTACCGAGCTGCAGACGCGAAGGACCATTTAAGATTGACTTGTTTGTGTACATAGTCACGTTGTATGCTTGCGTGCATGTACAAATCTAACGAGATCAACGTTTAGGAAGGTAAGTGGCTACTCGGGTGTGTTGGGGATATGCGAGGGACTCACTTGATATGTTAAACCTCCTCGTATACTAGTTAGCCGGCTAGGTATTTGTTTCAACGTTCTAAACATTTAACCATCATGCAAAAGTTGTGTACAAAATAAGGGATTAAGTGCAATGACGGCGCTGAGCCCTTGAGGTTTTAAGTCATGTAAGTGCTGTCCTCGTAGTGTCCTAGAATCAATGGTGTGTTCTTTCTGCTTGAGAAGTGTCGCTATCAGCTGTTAGCTGCTTTAAAGCTAATGTGTTATTATGCAGATTTATTTATTCACGTTCTCTACTAATCGGGTCTATTTTTCATAAATCAATTCACACATGTCTATCGATTAATGCACGACTCTTCAATGGCGTTTAAAAGGTTTTATCCTTTAATAACATGTAACACTTAAAACTGATTAAGTTATTACAATTCAATCATATTGGCTGCACAGTGAGAGATGAGAGATCTGTTCAGTTCAGATCGAATCCTTACAGCATTAAACCTTAATCATTAAAGAAAATCTCGACCATAGGTGCTTAATCCACGCTACTATAAACACTGTACATGTTATGCAACTTCTCAAACGCTAGACACTTTTACGATGTATTATTCTTGCAAACTATCCCCATAAATGTTCACAATACCTATCATATGGTTATGTATTTGATCTATCAGGCTTGATCTTGATCTATCAAACTTTCCATGAGGGGTTTTTTTCTTGGGAGATTTATATAGGGCTACGGAACTGGAAGTTGATGCATTGCAGTGTCTTACTCTATATAGTCAATCTTTCCTGTGGTAAATGTGCATTCTTTTTGGTCTGTGTTTTTTTTAGTCAGGATGAAACTGAAGGAGATCAATCGTACAGCCATCCAGAGCTGGAGTCCCTCACAGCAACATCCAATCTACCTGGCAACAGGTAGGAGGACATGTCCCAGACATGAAATTATTACAAAGTTGGTTCAGACAAGACCAATATGGCTAAGGCTCAAGTGAATCCCACTCAAATCTTCACGTTTCTCTTCTTGTTATCAAACAGAGAAAATTGAGTTTTTATAACGTCTTTCTTCAAAACTTCCTTCTGGTAATTTTTCTCAGGGACCTCCGCACAGCAGCTGGATGCCTCCTTCAGCACCAATGCCTGCCTGGAGATCTTTGAGTTGGACCTGGCTGATACGTCTCTGGACATGAAGTCTTGTGGCACCTTCTCGTCCTCCCACAGGTAGGCAGGCAGGCCGCGGACATTCAAACCGTTCTCTACAGTACTGTTGAACAGCATAACCACTACACTACCTCTGCTTTCCTCTACATGGTGTCAGCCTGATACCTGATAATTGTGATATCCTGCCATATGGCATGCAACATGATGTATGTCCTCGAAGAAAGCAGAAAACTTAATTTACTCATTAATGTAATGCTCTCTCCTGCTCACACTGTCGCCTCCACAGATATCACAAACTTGTGTGGAGCCCCCATGGAATGGACGGGGCCGGTCACCCCAACGGGGTCCTGATCGCGGGGGGGGAGAACGGCGATGTCATCCTCTACGACCCGGCCAAAATAATGGCAGGTGACGATGACGTCATCATCACACAGAGCGACAAGCACACAGGGCCAGTGAGGGCGCTGGACGTCAACCCCTTCCAGGTACGTCCGACACGGCCTATTTGAAAGCTGATGTTGTTCATGTGATACCATTATGAGGTTGCTCATCATGTCGCTGTATTGTACCACTTGAGTCTCAATGTGTTTTTACTGTTTTTGTGCGCAGGCAAACCTGGTGGCGTCCGGAGGCAACGAGTCTGAAATCTACATTTGGGACCTGAATAACTTTGGCTCCCCGATGACACCGGGACCTAAAACTCAGGTACTAATCTAAAAGTTAGATAAGTTAATGTCTGACTGTGGTTAATATGTGAATTGTGACTCAATCCAAGCTTAGTCAGTTTGGAAAAAAACATTTGTTATTAGAGTCACATTCCAATGCTAAGCATGTACAGGCAAGCTAACTTTAAAGGAAGACACTAACTTAAATACAACTTTATTTCACCATTTATTAGTACAGTCTGGGAAAGGTCCATACCATCACTGTCAGCTGAGGCTGAAGTCATAATCAGTTCATTGGACTCGTTTGTATACTTCTGTCATGTAGTCTTTTGAAAACTCTCAAAGCAAGTTATGTGAGAATTGTTGTTATTGCAGCAAAAGCTTCAGCTAAACAACATATTGTAATTATTGTAATTTAATGTATCCAGTGTGTGCTCTCTCTTCCTCTCACACACACACACACACACACACACACACAGAATGCTACAGAATGCTACAGAATGCTGCAGAATGCTGCAGAATGTTGTTGCATGCGTCTAACCGGTTCGGTGTACTGAACTGCTCCGTAGCCTCTGGAGGACATCAGCTGCGTGGCGTGGAACCGTCAGGTGCAGCACATTCTGGCCTCGGCCAGTCCCAGTGGCCGCGCCGCTGTCTGGGACCTCCGCAAGAACGACCTCATCATTAAAGTCAGCGACCACAGCAACAGGGTACGGCTGTTTAACTTCAAGATCATCTTATGAAAATAGTAATGGGATAACTGAGTTGGTATACTTCATGGATACATTAAATCCTATCATCTATCAATTTATCTGTATCTGTATCTTTATCTGTCGGTCTCTGTCGCTCCTGCTAATATTATTTAGTATGTTAGTTACAATACCATTACAATGCATTTAATAGCTTATTTATGCTTTTGTCAGCATAATAGCTTGTAGGCAGTTTCATACTAATAGTAGCTTATAATACTACTAATCATATCTATCTATAACTACATGTATCGGACGTATTTGGTGCTCTCTATCATAGCTTATACTCCTACATGTCTGACGTGTGTTTTGGTTTCAGATGCACTGTTCTGGGCTAGCCTGGAACCCAGAGGTGGCCACGCAGCTGGTCCTGTCTTCAGAAGACGACCGCATGCCTGTCATCCAGATGTGGGACCTCCGCTTCGCCACATCCCCGTTAAAGATCCTGGAGAACCACACCAGGTAGGTCCTCCTCATCGCCGGTCTGAGGGCTTCTCCCAGCAGTTTGAATCCCTATGAAGTGGATTGGATTAAACAGGGGTGTGTGTTTTCAGGGGCGTTCTGGCCATGGACTGGAGCTTGGCGGACCCCGAGCTGCTGCTGAGCTGTGGGAAGGACAACAGGATTCTCTGCTGGAACCCAAACACTGCAGAGGTAAATGCCCCCAACTTTGGCTTTTCCCTTTATTCAAACTGTACCTTATCTTGAAGCGGTCGAGGCTTAGCTTTAAAGCTTTAAAAATAAGACATTGACAATATGCTGAAGATGTAATAATTTTTATAACTATAGAACATTTTGTTACAACACCAACTAACGTGAATCTACATACTGATCTGCTCAGGTTTTGTACGAGCTGCCCACCAGCACTCAGTGGTGCTTCGACATCAAGTGGTGCCCCAGGAACCCGGCGGTACTGTCAGCCGCAGCCTTCGACGGGAACATCGGCATCTATTCCATCATGGGAGGAAGCAGCCAGGCTCAGACCCAGAGGCAAGCGGACCAAGTAAGGCAACCAACCGTCCCTTTAAATAATACTTATAATAATAATAATACTTCTTCAAATGTTTAGGAGCTCAATTGCAACATATACATATATATTTGTTATTTGTTTATATTTTTGACTACTTCTTTAAGCAATCACTATCGACCAAAACTTTTGTGCAAAATCACTAAACATGATTGATGAAAACTGTCAGTTGGCTTCAGGGCCTGTGTAAGGTTGTCCTCTGGTGGACTATGAAACTGTCGTATAACGTAATCATGCCCTTAAATCTGATAACACAGGCACCTAATTCAATTTGTGTCCTAACGCTGGCTCTGTTGTCGTTGGGTTTGTTGCTGTGCGTCACAGATCAGCAACTCCTTTGGGAACATGGACCCGTTTGGAACCGGACAGTCTATGCCCCCACTGCTGCTGCCCCAGGCCCCCCACCCCACCCCCACGGCCCTGGTCAACCCCCTGAAGAAGCCCCCCAAGTGGATCCGCAGACCCGTCGGAGCATCGTTCGCCGTGAGTTATGCAACGCTGAACTATCAAATGTGCATAACAGTGTCACCTTTAAGTTCAGCCATTTAGACTTAAATCCAAAGCCAATTAACTGAAGCTCAGAGAAATGCATCCAAATTGGAGTAACCTTCAAGTAATTCATGGTAGCACA
The DNA here is from genome assembly GCA_027122715.1 of Trisopterus minutus. NCBI lineage: Eukaryota > Metazoa > Chordata > Actinopteri > Gadiformes > Gadidae > Trisopterus > Trisopterus minutus. The sequence goes on from JAOPUD010000079.1 coordinate 7,306,590, forward strand.
CCTCAACTATGTGCATTTTGAATTCAACGTGATCACTTATAACAACTGTATCTCAAGAATCTTCACACACATCTCTCCCCCACTACAGTTCGGAGGCAAGCTCGTGACCCTGGACAACGCGCCGTCAAACCCACAGCAGCCCGCCAAGCACGTGGTGCACGTGAGCCAGGTCGTCACGGAGACGGCCTTCCTGGCGCGCTCCGACCTGCTGCAGGCGACGCTGAGCGACGGGAACTTTGTGGACTTCTGCCAGTCGAAGATCGACGCAGCGCAGGACGGCTTCGAAAAGACTGTCTGGTCCTTCCTCAAGGTGCGACACTTCTAGTGACCGAGAGCACTTCTACCTCAGTTAGTGTCAATATTAAGAATATAATATGTGATAGGGTTGGTGTGAAGATATTGAGAATACATAATGTAATTCTCAGCTAAATATTACTTTAGAAGTAGCAGCTTATGCTACATTTGTATGACTTATTTTGTAAATAAATGTATTTTCTGTGTATTTTTCGGGTGTTTTATTATTTTCAATGAGTGAGAACATCTTTATTCTGTTTTCAGGTCAATTTTGACAGTGATGTTCGTGGACAATATCTTGATCTACTGGGCTACAAAAAGGAGGAGCTGGCTGCAAAGGTATATAAAAAGCACACTATACTGTAACTTTAAAATGTTTGTGTCTGGGTTTTAGTGCATTGAGTAATGTTGTTAAAACTAATTTTTATTTAATTTGCAGATTTCCACTGCCCTGAAGGAAATGGCTGAAAAGGTAAAAAGTTAAAGAATGCTACATTTATTTATTCATATATTTATATATAAAACCTGCCAAGCTCTACCATATATTCATACCTACCGTTAAACCTGTGCAACAGTTTCTACAGACAAAACTAAGGTTTACCCAAGTTTAGCCAACACTAGATTTTTAGTTCTATAATTTGTTGTTCTTTGATGTTCTCATTGAAAAACCAACTATGTAAACATTTCGTGTATAGTTTTTTTATGTGACCATTTTATTGTTGAGGCTTATTGATGTTTATAAATGTATCATCCTTAATGTTTGCCTGCTACTAGTTTTTCAGTAATTAAGGAAGTGTAATTGCAAAATCGGGGTGGTTTAACTTTATTTCCTGTTTGAAACTACTCTCACTTCACCATATTGCAAATGCAAATGAAACACACTTCAATAGCCCTGTCACGCCAATAAGAGGGTAATAAAAGGCTTCCTAAACATCTGAATTATTCTTTACTGTCCTCACAGAGGAAGTCTGCTTTCAGTTAGAACCACAGATAGTTTGAAAGGGTTGACGCGAAAAACTCTCAGAGGCTTAAGACATAATTCACCACAAGCATCAGGCTTGGGAATACATTGCCTTTGTGTCAGAGCCCCCATTTTCTTATATCTTATTACATGTTTTTTTCATGAATTTGTGTGTGTGTGCCGTCTATTGTTCAGTTTTTCCTTTCACTAACTAACATATATATATATATATATATATATATATTTTCCTTCTCCTACTTTCTGTAGCCAGAGACAGAGGTGAGTGCCCCTGCCCCTCTCCAGCCCACCATGGCCCCTGAGTCCTTCGAGCCCACCGTGGCCCCTGATGCCTTCCAGCCCACTGAAGCCACTGAAGCCCTCCAGCCTGTGCTGGCCCCTGCTGCAAGCAGCTTCATGCCCCCGCCTGCCGACATCTCTCCAGAAGCAGCGTTTGACCTCATCTCCGCAGCAAACCTCCAGCCAGCCGACGAGCCGGCACCCACCCTCTTTCCCGATGAGCCGGCCCCCGCCCTCCTTCCCGACGAACTTGCAGCCGCCCCCCTTCCCGAGGATGAGTTTGACTTGGACCTGGACTCCGATAGCCCCGTAGACCTGGGCCTGGGGGAGGAGCTTGACCAGGAGCTGGACCTGGAGCTGGAACAGGAGCTTGAGGAGGGGGAGGATGTCGATTTGGAGGAGGAGGAGATACCCCAGCAGGAGGTATGCTGGTTGACAGTCTACGTGGTGTTATGCTATGCTGACAAAGATTGGCCAGTATTGAGAGAAGAGAGACTCTCTGCACTCTCTGTTCTAGTTTCTCTGCAAACTATATTTGAAGAAATTGTTATGGAAAGTTATGAAAATAACATGAAGGGAGTAAATATATATTACTTGCATTACTTAAATATGCTCTAACTGACTTTATTATTTGTAATTTCTATTTGTGTTATTTCATCCTTGCAGTATTGACTATATATGGCATGGCATTTATGTTTTGGTCTTTACGTTTTTTTGGTCTTGGTTTTCAAATATGGACATGTGGTCATAGACATGTAATACATTAGATTCACATTCAAAGTGTACATGCTTAGTAAATCCCTAACCTGTTCTTTCAGGATGTGGGTCTACCAGAAGATGTGCCGGCTAAGCCAGCAGACCAGACCCCTGTGACGGTGGAGGACTCTGCTGTAGTCCCTGATATAGTCCCTGATATAGTCCCTGATATAGTCCCTGATATTGCTGCTACTGCTCCTGTTCCTGTTCCTGCTGCTGCTGAGATGGCTGCTCCTACTGCTCCTCCTCCTACTGCTCCTCCTGCTACTGCTCCTGCTCCTGCGGCTGTTCCTGCTGCTGCTCAGGGAGGCGTCCACCTTGCCGTTAGCCAAGGTGATCACACGTTACATTCATTTATTTGATTAGAATCAGCTCAGAAATATGCTGAATACTTAAGACAATCAGAAAGGAAATTCTAGGTTCAGTTGGAGAGTTAGGCTCTTATTTAAAAGGAAAACACACAAATTCCAACTGACTTTTATTCTAAATTATTCTAAAATAGCGTAAGATGGTGCTTTATTGAGACTGGAAATTCTTGATCATGTCTAGATGGTTTTGATGTATCATATGATGGTTATGATATAAGGAATTGCATCCGTTTGAGTTTCTTTATGAATAAACATTTAATGCATTAGGGCAGGGACTAGGGAGTTGGACTTCCAGCCAAGAATTTAAGTCACTTTTGTTAAAATCCGCTGCTTAATAGTAGCGTTAAACAATGGTCAACACTGAAAAGCAAGACTTGTTCTTATTAGTACCGAATGTTGTCTTTATCTAGACGTGGACGGGCTGATCACCCAGGCACTGCTGACCGGAGACTTTGAGGGGGCTGTGGACCTCTGTATCCATGACAACCGCATGGCGGACAGCATCATCCTGGCAATCGCTGGTGGCTCAGACCTCCTGCAGAAAACACAGAAGAAGTATTTCTCCAAAACACACACCAAACTTACCAAGGTTAGTAAACAGCTTGGCACAACACACTTTCTCCATCACCCAGTTGTTTCTGGTTTAAACTGTGTTCCTTCTGTTCATATGGTGTGAAGGATATACAAAAATCTGCTGTGCATTATCATATATTGTTGCATGACTCTTCTGATGTCCATAATACTGCAAATACACTGTTCCTAGTTCTTAATTGTCTTTCTTGTTTTTATTCTTTTGTGATATTTTATATATTTCTGTCTCTTATGTTATATTTAGTTTTATAATAATTTCCCTATGAATGAGGCATGCATCGATCTATCGCTCTGTAGATCTGATGGTAACTGACATTTTGTCACGGCAGTTGATCAGTGCGGTGGTGATGAAGGACTGGACGGACATCCTGACGTCATGTGACCTGGCCAACTGGAAGGAAGCTTTGGCTGCCGTCATGACCTATGCCCGGCCAGAAGAGTTCTCCGCCTTCTGTGGTCAGTACATCTGGGAGACTCCGGATAAAGACTGTTTCTTTAGGGGGAAGGACTGAGCAGGATTTTTTTGTTAGCCGAAAGGTTCTGGGTTTGATCCCCAATGTCCACAACCAACCTGTAGACACTTACCTTCAGCAAGAGGGCTTAACTCTACCCTCTCCGTAGTTAAAAAAAAAAATCTGTAAAATGACAAAAAATTATTAAATAGTACTTAGCCTTGTTTCAGTCTGCACCTGTCTGTATTTATTGATTAACCCTTGATTGAACGGCTCCTCAGATGTTATCACTTTTTGATAGCACCTAGTTTATTTTAGTTTGTTTGTATCTATCCCCAACCTACATGCTTTTTAGCCAAGTAGTCTCACCTATAAAGTATAAAAGTCAATAGATGCCTGTAAATGTGATCCTTATATTTGGAAAAGACCTTCTGGGTGGACGGCTGGAGGAGTCCCAAGACGCCCTGCTCCAGGCGCAGGCGTCCCTGTGCTACATTTGCGCCGGCAACGTGGAGAAGGTGGTGTCGTGTTGGACACGGGCTCAGGCAGGGTACTCTCCCCTCTCCCTCCAGGTAGGTCTACACCTCGCTTCTCTCTCACAGTTAATTGTCACACTGTTGGATTACTGTTCAATAAAAAATGTTCGGGACTACCTCGGTGGTTTATTGTATTGCTGCTGTGGTTGGCATCCGTCTGTCTTGTCTATGTTTTGCCATGTGATCCTGGCTGGATACCAATGTCCCCATGAAACCCAAAGCACACACAGTGTGAATGTCGTAGTGCAACCCAAAAACACAGCCGTGTGCTTAAGGCTGAATAAAGATGACTTCATCGTGCATGGTTCAATCCATCCAAACTTTATTCAAACCAGAACTGCAAAACAGAGTGCCTAACAAGATCACAAGATAACAACACAACAAGGAGAATTAATGTTTAAATCGAGACAATTGTGTTTGTATGACCCTTAATCCCAGTCTCAGCCTCAAAGGGCTTGGCTGTCCACTCCTCCCTAACCTTAAATATAAATCGACAAGGAAAGAGAGGTAAAGATAGGAACCCAAATGTGGTGAACCAACGAGTGTGCCTCCTCCCACAGGACCTGGTGGAGAAGGTGGTGGTCCTGCGGCGGGCCGTGGAGCAGGCCCAGCGGGGTGGTGCCGCTCCGACCGCCAGCGGCGTCCTGCTGGAGGAGATGATGGGCCAGTACGCCAGCCTGCTGGCCTCCCAAGGCAGCCTGGCCACCGCCGTGGCATACCTGTCGGGAAGCACCAACCAGGTGGGTCCCGCAGCGTGAGCCTGTCTCCTGGAGGGGAAACATGGGGAAACTATCTCTAATAACTAATCAATGATATCTATAACAGTGTCATGATCTATCCAACTGTCATGTTTTAATGTAATTTAACATTGAGTTAATTTCCTCTGTATCCAGCAGCTCCACAAGCGGCTCAGTCGGGCATTGGGCCAACAACAACAACAACAACAAGCCGCCCCTGCTGCAGTGCCGGCCCAGAGGGCCCCAGCCCAGCAGCCTGCTGCCCCGACCCGCCAGAACCCCTACGCTGCTGCTCCGGCCGCCCCCAGGCCCATGTACAACCCAGGCCTGCCCTCCATGGGGCCCTCCCAGCCGGCCCCGGGGCCCGCTGCCCCTGCCCCTACCGCCACTCCACCTCAACCACAGTATTATCAACCGGTACGACCCCCCCCCCCCACGCCCACTATAGGCCTCTATATTACCAATGAGCCATTAAAAGCCATCTCAAACTCCAGCCGTTTGTGACATCATAAGTGGGATGTATGGAGCCTACCAGTTAGTCCACTGGGTGGGCTTCTATGTTGATTTGACACACTCCCACTTGTGATGTCACAAACGGATAGATTGTGAAGAAGCTGTTAATAGCTCGTAGTGATAAAATAGGGGACCATTTTTTATCATTCATATGTCGCTGTATATTGTGTCATATTGCTATTGTAGTGCATCACAATCATTGGCGTCAATCCTCATTTCCATACAATCACATTGTGGGTAAACGTGTTACTTTTGGTCTCCAGGGTTAAGATGGTCTTCTGCCGCTATTACTCGAGAAATGGTATCACTCCAGCACATCTTCATACATACTAATGATGCTATGATGCCCTCAACATGTGTCCAACCAGCACAGTTCCCTGCCTTAAAGTCCAAAGACACAGTGCCCTCATTATGGACCAGGCTAAGAGTGGAATTGTTGGGGTGTAGCCCAGCAATGGCGTTCACTCTGTTCTTCCCAAGGGGGTGTGGCCATCATGTGTGGTATGGTGTGTCTCTGTGTGTTCAGGTGAGGGCTGCCTCCACTGTAACATCGTGGAGTAACCAAACCCCCACAGCTCTCCCCAGTATCCCCCCCGTTCAGCTAGCCAGTGGTCCCGACCGGCAGGTACACTGACACCCCCCCACTCCCACGGTCCTTCTACTACGCATGTTCTGTTACTGCTGCTACTACTACTACTACTACTACTACTAGTACTTAAATACTAAATCCCACCACCTGTCAACGACACAGCATGCCCCTGCCATTGTCCTACTGCAAACTGAAAAAGGTTGAGCCCTTTTAGCACTCTGGGGAGCGCATTTATTTATATTATTTTGATTTAATCGTTTTCTGTGCTTTAAAATTTGTCTCAAATCGAATGCTTTTTTTATGGATTCCTTTCAATTTATTTTTTGGTCGTTATCCACATTCTAGATTTCTATGGAACTCACCACTAAATGTTTTGTCACACCATCATCCATCAGTCACTGCCGTGCTTCGCTCAAATGTTTCCTTACATTTTGCATGAATCATGTGCAACCATGCTTATCGCCGACTGCAAAGGATTAACCTCATCCAACATCTGCTTACTCAAGACATCCCTTCTGTTAACCTGCACTGTAGGTCTATCCTCCCACTGTCTGCTGGGTCACAGAGAACCACCTTAATGTTGAATCTTTGGTCTCTTAATGCGGGTCAGGATCGTATGGAAGGTTAGGTTGTTTGACCACCCTCACCCTCCCGACCGAAAGGTTGTGGTTTTGTAGCCCAATGTATGCAGTTGACCTGTAGGCATCCCTGAGCAAGATACCCTAACCTCAACTTGCTCATTAACAACATAAAGTATCTTTGGAGGAAAAGCATCTGCCGCATAACAAATTCAGTTTTATTATCCACAGTAGAGCCATAGTAGATATTACAGGGAAACGGGATTCATGCAACGATATATCCACAGTAAACATGACGCAGCTCCAGGTCAACCTGCATCACAAGGCGCCTAATGTGAATGATTGGGTTTCTTGGATTACATTGACCTCTCTGTCTGTGCCCCGCAGAATGAACCTCTTCCTCCTCCCAACCCCATGCACGGGATGCCCGCCCCGGGCCCAGCGGCTGCCAGCGGCCCCCCTCCCTCGTCCACTTCAGGGTACATGTACGCCCAACAGTACCAACGTAAGTCTTCATTCATGTCTTTCGTCCGTTCTACACGGCAACCAAACATGTTGGTGCAGTGCTAATGTGACGGGAAGGTTTTGATAGTTTTAGGGGACAATTGTTATTCTTAGACCACAGTCTAGCTTCGTAGTGTTGTGACGAAAGTGTTATGAACCAATGTTGAGTATTAGTTACAAATCATTAGTTAAATACAACACACCATCAAGAGGTAACCCCAGAATAATGCACTTCCCACAATGTCGAGAAACCTTTTATTTCCCTTTTCCTAAAAATGCTTTCTATTTTAAGATAAAAATGATTGCATCCTAGCATATCATTTTATCAATAGCCTGAGTTGTATTGCCTGCTAGAAATTACTTTTCACTTTTCTCCTCAAAGCATGTATTCCGTTTCTATAGCATGATGATGTTGCAATGTTATAAAACTTGATTGCATGGTGTCAATAAATAATGTTGTCCTCTATAGCATGATGTAATGTAGAGCACATGAGCATGTTGCATGTCTAGCATGCGAGCAATAAGCTCGATAGCCCAATGGTATCTATTGGCACCGTGTGTATCCTCCTACTAACTGCATCTGTCTTCACCTCGTGTGACCGTAGCCCAGGTCAGCCACTATGGAGCGCGGGGGACCGGGCCCTCACCCGTCTATCAGCCCTTCCAGTACCCTGCAGCTCCTCTACCTGCTGCCGCTCCCCCCTCCCCCTCCTCCTTACCGTCGGCCCCCGGTTTCCGCTCTCAGTACATGCAGCCGGGCCCCGGGCCCTCTCCTGTATACCAGCCTCTGTCCTGCTCTCCTCCGTACAACACGCCCTACTTTCCGACTGCACCTACCTCTTCCTCCGCCTCTTCGTCTCCTACCTATGCACCCGGTCCTTTGGCCCACGGAACACCGTTCCAACATGGCGGCCCTGGATCTCCCGTCTCATACATGCAAGCACCGTTTGGAGGACCAGGTACACACAGGCTGACCACTGGTCTCTAACACAACCCCTGAATCCCCACCCCCCCGTTCGTCTAGTGGTCTGCCACGGCTCTCTAAGCGCAGATCTGCAAGTTCAGACACCGGGGACTAAACCAGTGGTTTGATATTGGCTCCATGGTTGAGAAAAGGGACATATCAGAGTCAACCAAAACTTTTGGTGAAAAACTGCAATCAGTTCAATCAAAACTTTGCATTTCTGCACTGTTTTTAAGTGGGCATGTAGAATAATAAAATTAGCCATTGAAGGTAAGTGGTTTTATCAAGAGATGTTTTTGCAAATTAACTTTTAGGACAATGTCATTCATAAAACAGATTTGCTGCAGGTGCTGATTTAACAACAGATCAATGATGTACCATGTTTACTCTAATTTATATCCGTAATTAATTTACTCAAAACAGTCATATTTATTTACACATTACAGTCAAACATTTTTTAATTACCCAGATCAATAAAATCACATTTCTATGACTTAGAATGCATTATTTCAAAACAGACCCCATAGGATATAACTGTTGGCATTATGTTGTTGTAGGACCTCAGAACGGTTGGAATGACCCTCCTGCTCTTAACAGAGCAGCAACAAAGAAGAAGGTAGGTTCCCTGATTGGTGCAGCCAGTAAAAGTCCAGGCAATGCTCTGATCATTATCCAATCTAAACAGAGCGTCTGTCATCCTTCTTCTGCACCACCAGGGCCTTGAGAACTACACTCCACCTGCCCCCATCACCGCCCCCATCATGGGGCCCCCCGGCAACGACCCCCAGGCCCAGCCCATGTCCCCCATATCTTTGCAGGGATCCATGGACCCTGGCCAAGGGGCCTTCCAAGGTCCCTTCTCAGGCAGGCAGCAGCACCCCCCATCTTCTGGTGGTCACCAAGCCATGCCTCAAACCAGCGTGGAAGGTCCGCCTGGAGCTCCGACTGGGGACCACATACAGGTATACTCCACCTTCTGCCTGGGAATCAGACGAATCTGCAAGCTTTATTTTGCTTTGGCGTATTAAGTATTCAGTTTGTTCTACTTTTAATGTACATTACCTTATTGCATTAACTAGGTTTGTCTTCATACTTTTATAACTTGATATTATGACAGAGTGTCACTTCGGGCAGTGGGCGGAAGACTATAAAATTTAAACTAAACTTTTATTCTTGATGATGCAAATTTAGATTTCTGTGATTTTATTCTGGCTGTAAATTGTCTTTGAGTATTTAGAAAAATGATATACAAAAATGATATCTGGTTATCATTATTATGAATATTTATGAGCCATCTTTGAATCCTCTGGCATGATCTCATCCCACAGCCTATGCAGTCCATCCCCGCTGAGAAGATCTTGAAGAAACCCATCCCAGAGGAGCATGTGGTGCTAAAGACCACCTTTGAAGGCCTGATCCAGAAGTGCTTGGCTGTCGCTAGTGACCCTGTGAGTCTTAAATATGAATGAATCATAATGACATGAAATATTATGCTATATGTATTCAATATTTTCCTTAAGACTGCAGAATTAAGTTTACTTGACTGACTGTTTTCCCAGCAAACCAAGAGGAAGCTTGATGACGCCAACAAGCGCTTGGAAGCCCTGTATGACAAACTCAGAGAGCAGTCGGTGAGAAACTCTGAATTATATCCTCATTGTTTAATTGTTATATTTTGTGTTGCCCTGAATTGCCACATTGCCAACTTAGAAGAATAATTTAATTAATATTGGAGAATTGGCTCATTGCTGGCTAAGCAGAATCTGTTGATGTGAACGAATCCTTGTCAACTTGAATCACTCTAACTTCCCATCTCCACCCCTTCCCTCCACAGCTCTCCCCAGCCATTGTAGGAGGTCTGCACAACATAGCGAGGAGTATTGAGTCGAGAGCCTACACGGACGGCCTCAACATCCACACCCACATAGTTAGCAGCAGCAACTTTAGCGAGACATCTGCCTTCATGCCGGTCCTCAAGGTGGTGCTGACACAAGCCAACAAACTCGGAGTCTAAGAATTATAACCAAAAAGATCAGTCTCCAGCAGATGGATTAAGAGTAATCGGTTAGGCGTTACCATGAATTTATACAGGAATTATTTTAGGTTCACCTTACAAGGAGCTTGACATGATTCACTATGAAAATTATTAATTTCAATTTTTTTCTGTGTGCCAATCGTTACGTGAGAAAAAGGGTTTGACAAATACAAGCCATACTCATTACAACCCTCAGTAGTGGGGTACCCCCTGGTGCCCCAAGTTGGACCATGAACAATAAGGGCTACTCTGCAACCAGCCACACACTAATGCTTGCTATCACTGCACATTTTTAATGACTTTAATATAATTTATCGTTTTATTTGAAGTGAATTGATGGAATAAAATAAATATTATGGAGCAATCAATCAAAAATAAATTCAGAGTTTAAGAGTTTGACCAGTAACATAGTATGAGAGATATTATACTTGACTGGATTTTTTTTCCTTGCACAGGAAAAGGGAAGATGATAAATTACAAGAGATTCTTGTTCCTTGATTTGCTGAAATGAAAGGGAATTTGTGTGTGAATGAAAGAGATCAAGGATGATGATGAACAATGAATCTGGATTTCTTTACATTGATAAACTCTTACGAAAGATTTGTTATCTGTGCAACTTGCACACATATCTAGGACATGTTCTTTTAAAAAACGAATATAGATACAGATAGGATATCAAATGTGATGTGTAATTGGAGAAATACCATTGTTTTTGTAAAATTGGCAATCAATGCTTGTTTTGTTTATGTTTGTATTACTAGGCAGGAGGTTTGTTAATGCATTTTTATATTGATTGGAAAGTCTTCTGGAAATATGTACAGTTTAGGAAACTAATGCTGTTTAAAGATCCCCATTTCAAAACAATAAAATATCATTACTAGATGCTAAGTTGTAAAAGGCCAATTATCGCTTTGATATCTCTGGTTGAAAGTATGGTATAAATGGCATGTATGTCAATGAGGAGTTTTAAAGTGGTACTGGTTGTGACGGTCTGACAAATAATAATATCAACTAGAGTGAGTGGGCCTTATTTATAAAATGCATACGGTTTATACAGTTTACCTGAGTTTAATCAGGAAGGTACCAATTACCATCCTCAAACATGAAAACATTCAGCTTTTATGAGTATTATTGTGAGTGCTCAATACAGTTTAACAGGATTCTATTGGGAAATAAGTAGCTTTACAGCTTTTTGTCAGTTTGTCAATTGTGGGGGACATCACCTCACAATTCTTGCGGTCACTGCCTTACTAATATGCTTTTATTACTTGGCTTTAATTCTACCTGCATAATTTTATGACCAGTAGGCCTATAATGAATACAGTTTATTGGACCAACATATTTCCAACCTGGGTAATGTACAGTAAATGCAAAGCAAGATATGCTCTAGTGTTAATCTTAATTCTTTTTTGATTTTGTTTCTCTATTTTAGCAGATGGTTACTTTAAAATTGTAGACGCATAGGCCTATGTGGTAAATACACCAAAGTAATCATCCCCAGTGGAAATAATTAGAAACCCAGTTCTACATCAAAAAGACATGACCAAACCACATTTCCAGTGTGAAGGAAATAGATTTCTTGTTTGAAATTGACAACATTCAATATTTTCAATAAATTGTATTTATTTTACATATGGCTTCTTGTGTGATGCCTTTTTCTAGGTAGATGTTTTTATAATTAATGAAGGGAAATTGTGTCCGTTGCTGTGGGCAAATAGGTAAAAAGCACGCTTATTTGAATAGATAGAATATTGAATAGATTATTCATTACTTTTAATACAATGTTCTGCCATTTAAAAATATGTTTACAGTTTACCATTTTCCTAAAAGATCGAGCTAGTCTTCCTTTCGTCCACGCTCGTTCAGGTCGTCACATTTGTTTTCTGCTGAACGTTTCTACGTTTGATCAATTAATATTTAGTTCGAGAGGCAAATAAAACCCATTTGCCTTATTAAATCTAAGAACAACCCAGTGCGATGTTGTCAGTTTGCTGATATTGGACAGGAGTGTGAGCTCTGTAGCTGTTACCTAGAGTTGATTCAAGTGCGTAAACCCTCGGCCAGAAAACCCCGGAAGCTGCAACGGACTACTTATACCGCATTGGAATAGAGCTAACAAACATTTAAATACACATGTGAAGACGACCTACAAACGTTACGGATATATAAATAGATAGGCCATTACCATATCAAACGAGAAGAATAGCGTACGGGATGAGCAAAAAGTTCGATGGTGAGGTATCTAGCTTTCTTTCCACCAATTACATCCCAGACCAGTCACTCATCTCTCACTGTGAATAATACATAGAAACGTTGTAATTGTAGCCCTTCACTGACCAAAAATGGGCTGAGGAATTGTGTCGACGTTTCTGTCACTTGAAAACCTCCCGCCTTGAATAACTGAAAGGTTATTTTATCAGGTAAGTCATCCTGCTGGATGGTTTTTATCTTCAAAGGCTTCATGAGGGCTGGCTAGTATTATATTCTCCAGTGACCAGGTTGTTTTTGGCCAGGAAATGTCACATCTGAATTGAGTTTAGCTTTCAGGTAACACGTCTATTATCCTGCCTTGACATGTCACTGTCGAAACTGCCTGTGGCTTTTGTCAGTGTCGTTTTACAGTCAGCTGTGAGGAGGCAAGATGAGGAGCTGCAGCTTGTGGGCATTTCTTCCCATATGCTTTTCATTATGCACCGCCATTGGACTCATACTTGTGTAAGTTTTAACCATCAACATTTATACATATTCACACACACACACACACACACACACACACACACACACACACACACACACACACACACACACACACACACA
>JAOPUD010000079.1:7323411-7340855 GCA_027122715.1 Trisopterus minutus
AAATGTATTGCACCATGAGCCATAACTGCGACCATTATATTGTACTTTTGTTGGCCTTAAGCCTAGCTCAGTTATTAAGCCATACCACATCACCTCCTGCTGTGTAATGACCTGCATTGAACACAAGAAGATCTATTGAACACCAAATCCATTTTTCCTTATATTTTGGCAAAAATAATGTAAAAGTAGTGTAATGCCTTACAATTCAGTAATATTGTAATATATTAGTAGGCCTAGTCGGCCTACTAATGAGCGGTGTCACATGCCAGCTCCGCCTAGGCCTACACTTTTTGCGCCTTTTTTTGGCTCATTTCAGATGACAAAGCGGAATCATCTCCTCTACATGCGATTGGGACGAATTTCAAATTATAAATATGTACAATTTATGTTGAAATTATACACCTTCGCGATTGTCATTGAAACTAATGGCGCGGAGATTCTGTATTCAAAACGAGTGCTGGTAAATTGTGTCAAAAATTAATGAAACTGTAATCAGACAACGCGGTTATATGCTATAGACCCTAGAGTATCTGGTATAAAGGCTGGGACGTATTTCGAATTATAAATATGCACAATGCATAACGTTGGCTCTCTGGCTCATAGCTGAGCGGACTAGAATACCTCCCGTTGCCAAGTGCCACGCAACTGAACCTACTGAACAGCACTTTTGTACAGTTAAACATGTGTTGAGGTACTTAAGAGGCACAAAGGATAAAGGGTTGTGTTACAGGAAATGTGATGAGAACCTGGGTATGCAAATTGGGCTGGTGATGTTAATGATAGAAGAAGTACAACTTGGTATTGTGTAAGCCTGACGAAGGGCGGACCTTTAGTGTCATGGAAGGCCAAAAAGCAGCCCATTGTAGCACTGTCTACTTGTGAGGCAGAGTATATTGCTCTTGCTGCAACCATCCAAGAGTGTCTGTACCTCACAAAACTTTTAGATGGCATTGATAAACATCTGTATGCATTACCTAAGCTGTATGAGGGCAACCAGGGTACAATTGCTTTAGCTAAGAATCCTGTCAGTAGACAGAGGTGTAAACATGTGGACATAAAATACCACTTAATTCGGTCCATTGGGAATGATAGGAAGGTATTATTGGAGTATTGTCCAACCGACCAGATGGTTGCAGATTTGATGACCAAATCTGCAACTAAATTTAAGTTTACGTTTGCGTTTTAAATTTGCTAAGTATACATTTGGAGATAACTAAGAGAAAAACCCTGGAAAGGTGATATTTTCCCCTTTATGACTGGATGTAAATGTAATGTAATCATGTTTTTTTTGTAATAAAAACATGAAAAAAAAATGTCCGTAGAGACATTACCGTAAACTTCAAGGTAATGTCTCAAAAAAAAACCTTGAGACCACATTCAAGAAAGCATATTCTAGACGTACATCATCTTTATGTAGGCCATGGTGGGCAATTCAACATTTACTCCCGAGACTTTTGTGCAAGTTTTTTTATTATCCAACATGAGCACAACTGTTGTGCCACTGCAACAATACAGAACTCCAGTATACAATTCATTTATTGGGAGGTTTCGTCAAATCATGTATGGTCAGGATTTAGACGTTGGGTACAGAAACATTACATTTGGCGAATATTAAGATATATATGTCATATATCAAGTAGCACATTTAAATACGTTTTGACGTGTGCGTTTTATCTTTTTGTGTGCGTCTGTTTTCTCTCGTCTGTAGAAGAAAACGCAATGCCGTTTGCGTAGCTGGATTAAAATATTTCTAAAGAGGTTATTCATGGACAACATTCCTTACACTTGAAACGCATTCAAACACGTATATAGGACACGACAAACTGTACATGAGGGAAGAGAAACAGGATTTACAAAAAAAACGCTAGACAAACACTTGGTACAAACATACTCAGCTTCTCCTGTGTGACGGGAGGTGACCCCTCCTGAAGAAGTCACCATACTGGTGTATATTTAGAACAGTTGGCACGCTGTGGGCATTCCCTATAGGTTGGTTGGTTATCAACGGCTTTAATCTACACACAACTTCTTCTATTAAACACATGGCACAAGAGGGAAATGAGGACTGCGGGGGGGGGGGCTCCATTTTCTTTCTTAACTCTGAGGTTAAGAAATCGGTGGTCATACATTTAAATAGGACGATCGTGTAAAAAGAAAAAGAAAAAAATCCTTAGAAGTGGGTTCCAGGCGTGGCTAGTAGTCCCCTTTGTTTGATCTTGACTGTCACTGACTCAGAGCACGAGAGAGAGAGCGAGCGAGAGAGGTTAGCGGTCAGTGTGACCAAGCCTCTCTCTCCCTCCCAGGGGTCGGTGCTAAACGCTCCCCGTGACTTGCAGCTGGTTGAAGGACGTGACGAGTGTGTAGAGGCCCCGCTCCTCCTCGCTCAGCTCCAGGTTCCCCGGCCTCACCACCACCACTACGTTCAGTCCTGCGTCCTCCGCCGCCTTTGCTTCTGCACCCAGGGACACCCAAGGTCAGATGTTAACACAGAGTTATGACTATACATCAGCCAACCATGTACATCTGTGATATTGGCCAATATATGGAATACTTAAGTGTCCACTTAGATGTATGTATGGACTGATTCAGTCTTTAAATCCACTCCTTCTGGCTGCTGGACACCTACATAGTGATATCACTAATGGATAACTATTACGAATCTCAGTATAGGCTTAGAAATGGAGTCCATCCCTAAAGTGTAACTAAGTAAAGAGTAAGAAACGTCTTGTCCTGTGTCAGGATTTACAGCCAACGGTGGATTTAAAATGTGCACACTGGGCATCTTTTTTCTGCTGCCGTCATCGCTTTTATTTTGAAACTTGATTTCCTCCCTAGAACAAATTGATTTAGGAGAGAGGAATACAAATCCCCCTGGGTTATTTGAGCTGTCGACATCGTGTGTACATTGCTGTACTTTTTTCTGGGTCTTTTATCGGTCTCTTTCATACTTGAAACATTTGGGGGAAAAATAACTACACTGCAGGTTTAATAACACCTGAACAAAAAGACAGAGTCACTCACAAGTGATCTATGAATGGATTATATGGTACATAGAGTTTACACAAAGAGAAAGCTAAAACACATGCCCCCACCTCTAGAGACGTCCGTCAAAAATGTGATTTCTTCAGGCGGGCAACCGATCCGTTCTGCGATTCTCTCGTAGCTTTTACCCTCCACCTTGAGTCCGATGTTCGTGTCAAAGTGGCCATCGAACAGCTGCCATGGGAAGAAGAACAGCAACAGATTACAAACTGAGAACACATTGTATACATTAGAGAAAACTGAAGACCCAGCTCTTTCAAGGAATTCAACTGACTTGTGCACTTTTTGTTTTGATTTAAGCTCCGTTATGCATAACCAAAATCCTATTAACTAAAAAGTAGGTCATTCGTACAGCACTTTTTTTTTGCAGTCAACGCAATTTGTCATAATTTTTTGTCATATGCTTTTTGTGTTCTCAGCCTACCCCAAATTCACCCAAAAACACAACGTTAGCATAGCCTAATTCCATGCACGTCCAATTCACAATGACGCCGTCTTCACATCAGTTATTATATAAAACACGATATATTATGTAATTATAATTCACGTTGATAAGCTACCTAGAGTTTGGCTTACAGAATCTAATCAATGACCTCATGTCAATGTAAGGTGTAAATGTTCATGACCTTGTGAAATATAGGCACAACCTGACCATAAACACTCGTCTATATGCAGCGCTCATCTTCATGAATGGAATGAGCCGTGTCGGTGTATGGACTCTTGCGGAAAGCTGACTTACATCTAAAACATCTCCTTCCACAGAGTATCCAAACAGAAGCTTCTGGGCCTCCACACTTCCAGAGGAGTAGATGTACACCTTCAGGCCGTGTCTCCTCCAACTTCTAATGGACGGAACTACATCCTGATACACTCTGTTGGTAACGACACACAACAACACAACACTAGGATTACACCATCGGAACTCACCGGGATTCATGCAACATTGAATTTTAAATACCCCCATCCTGACAGAAACATATTACAATGCAAAATGTGCAGCCCATATATACATAAACCGAAATAATCTTTAAATAATCTGTTGTTGACAATCACAACTTCTCCAGTGTGTCGAACAATAACTTTACCCCCCATATGTTTATACACATACAGTATGAAGAAGCTTTAAGTGTAATTTGCCTCCACAACAAGCAAGTTTTGTGTGTGTAAGATCAATCCAAACCTCTGGCTCTACTACTTACTCGCCTTTGATTCTCCCTGCAGAGTAGGCCGCCCGCCACATGTGACCCTGGAACTGCTTGAGCGCCGTGGTCTTCCTGTCGGCCGCCATCTGCCACAGGACATTCTCCATCACCTCCCGGATGGCCTTCTCCTCGTCCGTGTGCACCGTCTGGTCCAGCACATGCACGGGACACGCCCGGTTCTGCCGGAGGTCCTCCTCCAGCTAATGTGGGGAAAGGCTTTACTTTTGAAACAGAACAACCGAGTGTGCAAAGAGAAGTATTTTGGAGAAAGTCGAGAAGGTCTTGCTTCTTTTGCTTGTTTTTAAATCACTAAATGGCCAAGAACCTCTGTATTTTGCAGACATGTTTAAAGTGTACAGTCCCTCGAGAACACTTAGATCGGTAGTAAGATACCAACTGGTACAGACCAGTGCCCGCACTAAGCAGGGAGAGGCAGCTTTCAGTTGCAATGCGGTCCGTCTTTGGAACCGCCTACCCCTTAATATTAAGATTAAGATTCTACCACCATCTCCATTTTTAAATGGATGTTTGCAGATGCCTTTCGCTGACCCACTCTTGCACCATTACCATCTTGCTCCATTACTCTAACTTTTATTTTTCTAACTTGTGTTGTGTCTTGTATTTTATTTTACTTTTTCAATTTGTGCATTGTTTTGTATTTTGTTAATTTCCATAATTTCGTTTTATTTAAACTATTTTAATCTGATTTTTTTTCACAACAATGTAAAGAACATTGGGTTACCTTTCTGTGTATAAAATGGGCTGTATAAATGAAACTTGACTAGCTAGTTGGGTTCGGGATGCGTGTCTTGATTGTTTTCTGCCTCACTAGTAAATTCACTGAGTTAATGGCTTAATGTAAATGAAATTGCTTTTACTGGTGACAGCTGCGGTTCCTCCATTTAATACAGAACTAATATGAGTAAAATACTAAAATACGAGTTTGAAGGAGTGAACTGTAAAGTTAAAATGGTGGAGTATGGCATTGACACTGCAAGGGTTGGGAGTGTCAGTCCCACTTGTGTCTCCCTATGCTAAGAATGTATGGAAGTTCAGAAAGATATGAAGAAAAGCTAAACTGTTCAATGAAAGAATTAAGTATATCCATGTGTCTTGAAGTTTCCATTCTTTGAAATGACCAATACTTATTATTAATTATTATTAATGTCCAACCCACCATTAGCCATGGTAGCTTGTGAATAGTTAATATGACTTGCCCATCTGAGCAGCTCTCCAACCACTCTACCTGTTTCTTTAGAAGATGAACATCCTGTTTGCACTCGTCTTCCTCCCAGTGGGTCGACAGATAATCTTCAAGTTGATCTCTGATGTATGGAAATAAGATATCCTGCAAGTACAAACATGGCGTTATTTGATTTGTTTGATTTTGTGGAAGTATTTTATCTTATCTCAGAAACCATATGTGACGATATTATGCAACATCTACCTGACGGGATCCGTACTACTCTTCCATAAACCTTTTTATTACGATTAAAAACGACGGCATGAATCCCGGGCCAGCTTGTAACAGCTTCGCCCACATCTGCACAGTGGCGAGTCTTCAGATACATGATACATTTATCAAACATACATTTTTGAAAAACATTTTTGTAATTTCTAGATCCAATAATTTCCAAGCATTTCTCGATTTCCATTATATAATGCTTTCTCAAGCTTATGGAAGTGCTTCAATATTACCCCATACACAGGTTCCTCTAAATTCAGACCATATCTTTGACTTTGTTTGCAGATGATAGCTCTCGGCCTGACAGTCATTGTTCCATTGGCCTTTTATTAATCAGTACTGTGCAGAACAATGCGCCTCTTCTGTGCAGATCGACCATTTGGTATCGAAACTGCCATAGGCATGCCCATGCGTTAAACGTACACTATGTCCCCCTATATATACTATTATTATTATTATTATTGTTATTATGAACAGGACTAGCAAGAGCTTAACGTCAAGCAAAAGCAGCGTGCATGGTGGCACTCTACAAAAACGTGGGATTCAATGGAAACTACAGGTCCCCCACTGTAACAAGGCCCCCGGGCAATGTGATTGTCACAAAAAATAGAAACTTACCTTAACAAAGGTTATCGGTGTTGTTGTCCCCTCAATATCCAGCAACAGTGCCGTGGTATTTGCAGGAATCGCCACAGTGGCCATGTTTTTTGGAAGAATCTGCAGCTAGTTAGCTTAGCTGACGCTAGCCTGGGCGTCAAAACGTTAGCGTGTAATGACAAAACGATGGTGAAAGCGCGTATCAACCGAACCGTGCTCACAGCGAAGCCCGTTCTGCGGTATTATTCCTAATAGTATTAAGGCCTACGATAAGTTTCGATCTATCTATGGATATAGCATTGCAGCTAGTCGTTACAGGCTGGGACCTGACTGCAGACACCACACAGGGAATGGGTGCGTCTGTGACGGTCAGCTATAGGCGGACTTCAACTGTGCAAGGGGGTGTTACATGAATATACATGTATGAGTGTTTCACCCTGAGCTCACCTCATAGTGAAACACGCTGGAGTGGTGCTGCAGGCGTTAAGGATAGTGTGTAGTTTAGAGTCACGCCTCAGAAAGTTTTTTTATACAGACCTTCTTGTTTGCAAGTGTTTTGCAAGAGATTTATTTATTTCATTAGTTGATCTATACCTGTCTGGACGAATAACGTTGTTTGAAATCATCCCAATCCCATCTGAATATAATGTAGAAGGGAGGCTTCTTGTTGATGACATATTTGTCAAATAATGTGGAGCATAATAAGATGTAATATATAATATATTAAAATAATAATTAATAAACAATTATTAATTGTACTTATATATGACTATAAGCAAAAGATGTAATAGACGATTGCTGATTGTCGGTTTTTTTTTTATAAAGAAAATCGCATTTTTAAGCCAATGTCTGATAATCCAAATGATTGTACCCCTAAACCACCAGGGGGCGGTGACGCACCTCAAAGTTTAGAATTATCAACTGACGGCAGCTGAGGAAGAGGAGAGAAGAGGAAAACCTTACGGATAATATGGTAGTTGAGCTCCAGTTTCCTTATTATATTAAATACCAGCTTCTAAAAACTATTTTTACCAGCTCCGTCTTTAAACTTATAAAACCATTAACCGACCACAGCAGCATTTTGTCGGGCCCCTATTTTTGCTAACTTGAGCCAGAAGAAGCGACAGTCTTGAGTCGTTATCCTAAATATCAGAGGCGGTTCTTCATCACTGAGGACAACCACAGCCTGTCATGTCGGAGGACCTTGAATTCGGAGATGACCCGACCATGATGACCATGGAGGAGGATGGAGAGGCGAGCAACGACGAAGCAATGTCTGCCACAGCTGACAGTGGCCTAGCAGGGGCCGAGTCCGAGGGATCAAAAATTGATGCCAGCAAAAACGAAGAGGACCAAGGGTAAGGAAACTAGACGTCTGCTCAGTCATGTTAGACATGTTACCCTTAGAGCCATATCGTACCTAAACATTCAGCTAGATGTCAAGTCAATCATGTAAGACATGTTAGTAACCTTAGCCATAAACACTGAGGGATACTGCTCTGTCCACTCAAATGCGAGTGTGTCTTGGTATTATGAATTATGAAGTGGTGTAACAGACTGCACTCACACAATTACTAAATATGCGAACCTATAAGGGAAATTGTCATACTTCCAACCGTGTTTCACCGTTTCGTGGTGACAACAAAAACGCGCTACCATGATGATGTCAATAATCACACATGTCAAGGCGTCAATTGTTGTTACAGTCTAATACTTCATGAGTAGTGAATATTTTTCGTATATTTTATTATACGAATACGCTAATAAAAAAATAGTTTTGTGGGGGGGAAAACATGCACGTCAATCATTTTGATCTGGAGTTTTCTCCCAGCTCTCCATAATGGAATAATGCAATGTAGGGAGGAAATAAAACTGTAGACCCATTAATAATAATTCCGTAACCCTGTGTGTTTCCTCACCTACATTTATATTCCCTGTTACAGTTCAAAAATGTTGCAAAATTCCCAAGCTTTTCCCTTTGCAAGTACAGTGGTTCAGACTGAAAAGCCTCCAATTCAAACCCACATCCAACACCGCCATCATCCCTCCCTCTCCCCCAGTTCATCCTCATGCATCGATGCTTATCTCCACAGGAAGATGTTTGTGGGGGGGCTGAGCTGGGACACCACCAAGAAAGACCTGAAGGATTACTTCTCCAAGTTCGGCGAGGTGGTGGACTGCACACTGAAGCTGGACCCTATGACCGGCCGCTCCAGGGGGTTTGGCTTCGTGCTGTTCAAGGAGGCAGACAGTGTTGACAAGGTGATGGGGGGGGGGGGGGGGGGGGTTGGTCATGCATAACTTCGTACATTGACCCTTCACGTTTAGTCCTTTTGACTGAGGCTTTTATCCCAAAGCAACTTCAAGGTGAGGCTAAGAACAAACGATACTAACATAGCAATCAGAAACAAACTGGTTATTTGTTTTTTTATTAGTGATAGTGGTAGTACATATTACGAGTTTTGGAGCATTCCAACAAAGAAATATGTCTTCTACTATTCATATTTACAACTATGTATCCAAGACGACTTGCATGTCATTACCTGCATGTCATTAAGGAGCAGGAAGAGGTCTTCTTGCTCAAGGGATCGCACCCAAGTCCTATTCTGCCTAGGGTTAGCTTAGGACAATGACTAGTGTTAGTGTTTACAAGTGCTCTATCCATTTGTGGTTACATATGTGCATGTGAGTTAATTAATTGGAAAGATTTTATTTTCTTCCCTGGTGGGGTGTGTGATTGTGTGTTGACGAAAACGCCGGTGCGTCTTGTTGTTCAGGTGGTCGGACAGAAGGATCATAAGCTTAACGGGAAGGTGATCGACCCCAAGAAGGCCAAAGCCATGAAGAGCAAGGAGCCTATTAGGAAGGTGTTTGTGGGCGGTCTCTCTCCCGACACCCCAGAGGAGAAACTCAGGGAGTACTTTGGTGCTTTTGGAGAGGTAGGCTTGATGTACACAGCAATATCTTTAATAAACTGTACATCATGTTTTACCATGGCTTTATCCCATTAATAGGCTAATCATGAGTCTAGTCTAGTCATCTAATGTTGTATTGTGATGGCAGTGCATTTCTCCAGAATGCACTGCAGGATATAAAGTTGTATAAAGCAGGGAAAGGAATACAGTATTAAAGGGCCTCCTAGCCTACTACATGGTGTGAGGTTGACTAGCCATTTAAAGCCACTTCAAAGTCTAAACTATCGGTGACATCACAAGTGGGAGTGTCCAGCGAGATTAATTATGGGTAGATCAGCCTACCAGCCTACCTAGTAATCAAAATGGGACCCTTTAAATGGCAGCAGGAAGTTATTGACTTCTATTGAAAGGTGTTTGCCCTTATTTGAAAACGTAATGTATTAATTCTCGTCGGTCCCCTCGGTAAGGAGGATCTCCAAGTGTTGTTGCTGTTGTAACATCAAAACAGGTGGAGGCAGTGGAGCTGCCGATGGAGAACAAAACCAACAAGCGGAGAGGTTTCTGCTTCATCACATTTAAAGAGGAGGAGACGGTGAAGCAGATCATGGAGAAGAAGTACCACAACATCGGCCTGAGCAAGGTGCACCACCTCTCCTTACGCTACTCCTTAAGTCAGTGTCCTGGACCTTTGTGCCTTTTTAATGGGTTTAAGTGAAGGCCGGCAGGACAGAAGCTTGCAGTGAGGGTAATGACATGTAGTATAGGATGGCAAATTGAGGAACTAATTTGGGTCAAACTACAAGGGTGGTACATGGTTTGTGCACCTTGTAGCGGTTGAAGCTAAGGGCCGTACATGCTCTTTGATTATCTTTCATCCCATTAATCCCATCTGTTCACTTTTTAAATGGGTTTAGTACAGCTTTTTCTTTCCCTCACTCACTTTTATGTAAATGATATCCATGCTGCTTTATTCTTTTTTTGCTGTGCAGTTTTTTTGTATTTTTATATTTACTACAGTATATAGAAAGGGATTGATTTTAGGGATTATTGTCTGAAAAGATTGGTGACACAGCCTTTAAACTAATACTTTAGGGTAATTTGCGGAAAAGATATTCATGACGATATGAAATACTGCACAATGTTTTATTGGAGATTTCAGTAGCATTTTTTTGTGCAAATAGGGACAACATAAATCTAAATATAAAAAAGTAATTATTCATAATGGTGTCTTCTTGGAATCTAAAAATAACTCCATCGTCAGAGACTGACCTGGCTTTCTGCCATGCTTGTATCGTTCTGGGGACCAGAATGCTGAAGGCTAATTTGAATGCTTGTATAATACTGTATAATATAATACTTTATAATGCTTGTGTAATATGCAAATTAATCAACAAGTCATCACACCGCTAAATCGTTAATATCATGATGTGCCATTTTGAAGTTATACCGGTATTATTGTGAACAAAATGATATAGGACAGAAAAAAAACGCAATCATCCACGTTGGGTATCTTCCACTTCAATGATGGTTTGTAACTTTGGTTGTGTTCACTGGCTCAGTGTGAGATCAAGGTGGCGATGTCGAAGGAACAGTACCAGCAGCAGCAGCACTGGGGGGGCCGAGGGGGCTACGGCTCCCGGCTTCGGGAAAGAGGGGGTCAGTAAAACTACCGCTTACTCTAAACCATGACAAAAAACTGATTCATCATTATATCTCACTAATTTACCATTGCTTTTATCTCTTGATTTAATTATTACAATTGCTTTCATATATATGTTAGACTACTGGTCAAGCAACAGTTTTTCCCTAAGGGTTTATTTATTCACTGCTGTTTTTCCCACTACACTATAGTAACAATCAAATGATTATGATAATGATGATGATGATTATGGGGCCGAAAGAATAGATTCCTCTTCTCATGGTGCCTCTCGTTGCAGGACCCAGTCAACACTGGGACCAGGATTACGATAACTATGGCAACCAAGGGTACGGAAACTACGGTAACTACGGCTACAACAACCAGGGCTACGGCGGCTACGGTGGAGGATACGACTATTCCGGCTACAACAACTACTATGGCGGATACGGTGACTACGACAGTGAGTCGTGCTTCTGGAATCGAGAGAAAGACGTAAAATGTGGTATTTTTTTGTGCTACGGAAATGTTGACAACATCTTTTACAAAATGTCCGTTCAGATCCGGAGGGCGGATACGGCAAGTCGCCACGACGAGGCGGCCACCAGAACAGCTACAAACCGTATTAATGCCATGGCATGGCCACACCTGTTTCAAGAAGGTACGTGCCATCCCCTAGTCCGCACCGCCACCCACTCCCAGTCGTAGTCGTGTCTGTTTGATTTATATATTTGTCATACGGTAAAACCTTTACGTGTAATCTTTACCGTTTGGATTAATTGCTTTTTTGCCTGTGTTTTTTCTTCTCTGCACCCTGATGTGCTTGACAACTAGTTTTTAACATAGCCGGCCTTCTGCTGCTGTCGTTGTGCACCTTTGTGTTGTCTTTCTTTTAACTGTAAAGTTAACAGGTAACGTACTGCTACTACTACTACTACTACTACTACTACTACTACTACTACTACTACTACTACAGTAAAATGGATGCCAAAAGCCACAAAAAAAGTTAAGGATGGAAAAGAATGACAGAAAGAGCTCCCAGAAGTGTGTTTTGTCTCCTAACTCTCACATACCTTGTTTGTACCTGCCAGCGGACATTCCTTGCAGGCGAACCAGCTCCACCCCCAGATACTCTGTGCCCGCTCAGTGCGGACGGGGTACGAGAGGCATAGACTCTCGATTGCTGCCATTTGGTATGGTCCTCCTACACCCTGTATCCGCATTTCTAAACTGAACCACAAATAATGATTTTTGTTTTTCTTTTAATTCTGGGGCGGGGGGGGAACCCCCCCCTCCCCCCTCCCGGCCAGTTTGACGTCGTCATTTCTTTTCAGTTTGAGCTGTTGTATTTTTTTTTATTTTATTGTATGTAATGTAAAAAACTAAAAAGAAGAAAGAATTAAGTACACGTATGTAATTGTTAATTTTTTTGCAGGCCTTTTACTGCCAATTCTGTTCCTTAAGATGTAATGGTTAACTATATAACTGATTTGCTTTTCTAGACATACAGCATTCTTTGGACTTTCCAGTTGCTTTTCTTAATTCAAAACAATGTATTCCTAATGGTATCTTTTTTAAAATGCTTGCTTTCTCTATTTAGCGCCACTTGTAGCAGTCATAGCCCGTAGTCCATGAGCTAAAACCTGGTCGGTACATGGACGTGTACACGAAGCCGTGGTTCATGTTATTGTACCTGTATTTGTATTTTTGCTTTGTGTTACTGACAGGAAAAAGGAAAAGACTCGCTCTCTTTTAAACCTTGTTAATGTCCCTCTCTAACTAATTCTCTTTTTTTTAATCTATGTAAAACACGGACGAATCTAGAAAGTACCGCTACATCTGCAGAAATTTGCATGTAATGTTTTCTATAAATGTGTATCTTTTTAGTAAGTAAGTACTTCAATTGAGTACTTTTGCCTCCTTTTGACCTCTACCATTTTGTACGCTGGGATTTCTAGCTTATGGACTAACTATGGTTGTTTAAAATCTTAAAACGTGTTCTAAGAGTGAATCTCAGTTTCTCTTCTATGATTATTGTACTTGATAAATACAGGGGGTTCCTATGGTTTATGGCTGAGGCCCTGCTTGTCTGGCGTTCCTCGTCGGCCTGAAGGCATCTCTGTTTGTTTTTCTTTTTCCAGGCTCCAAGATGGTGGAAGAGGAAGCTGCACTCGTGGGGGCAACGGATGGCGTGTGGTGTTGAGGAGGGACAAGAATCCAGCCAGAGGTTTTCAGTCCATTGTTTTTAATTCAGAGAGGGTCCTCCAATCACAACCTTTTATCACTGTCATTATTTTATTCCATTAGTCAAAGATTTTACTTTTTTGCTGGGTTTTGTGTGTAAAAAACAAGATTACTTTAAAAAAAATACCACTTTTCCTTTTAATATTGTATATTTTTGCATCAACCAGCTCTTAATTGCAGTGTGTACTGGCTATGCTAAGCAGATAACATATTATTGTTATTTTTGTGCAGGGGAAACATTCAATCAGTTACCTGCTATCATAATCCTCATTGTAGTTATAATAATATATACATTGTTACAGATTTAAGAAGTATTTGTTTACTTATATACAGTGGAATGGACACAAACATAACACGTGGAATAATAAAAATAAATACAACATTCTGGTGTTGTGTCCTTTTGGATCACTATGTTGCACCACACCTCAGAGTATTGGAGTGTGAAGTTAGTTCATGGAGTACAGTAATGCTCACTTTTATACATAGCTCTGAGGTCAGAAAGCAGTTCAACCTTTCACCTTTGATATGATTACATCAAGTCAGATCCACGTCCTCCGAGCTTCAAATACTTGTCCATCGCATGTTTTACAAATATCTACGCTACTGGTGTGATGAGTCTTAAGTTTTCTTCAGAACCATGTTTTAATTAATCAAGCCCTTGGTGAATTTGTTTCTTTGAAAAAAATAAGCTACTATTATATGGTTTTGGTCGCAAAGAGAATGATGAGGATAACAATGATGAGCACGATCACTCCGATTATAATCATCATCTTTATGTTTTTCCACCAGTACTTTCTAGCAACGCGAGTGGAAGTCCTCTGAAAAGTGTCCGCCTGCAAACGAAAACAAATGAAACTTCATAATTGTCAGGGAAAGACGATCTAGCAGTCAAGATCCTGCGGCTTAAAAGTACAGAGCCTTTGTCAACACAACCCAATACTCACAGTTGCTTGTAGGTCACCTGTTTTATCCATCAAGTCGTCTAATCTGTCCCCCCTCTCCAACACTTTGTTGATGTTTTCTTTAAGGATAATTTTGACATCGTTCACCTGACCCTGCACCTGGTCCAGCTTAGCAGAGGAGCCAGTGGCAGGGGGCTGAGGGTTGTAATTAGCCTGGAATAACACAGGTAAAATGAAAGGAGAGAATAGAGTTCAAGCACTTTATGTTACACAACCTCTGCACCCACACACTGCTTGGGTATGCACTTTCTTTCCCTTATTTTTTCTTTCACGTGTTTGTTAACGTTGATGAGCCATTAAAAGCAGTTTTAAAGCCTTCCCAACAGTGACAAGTAGGAATGTACACCCAAATTAAGTGGGTGGATATCTTTGACATCACTGATGGTTAACGGCAGTCATCATCACAGCTGGTGGTAAAATAGGGGCCCTTTAAGAATAAATGTTAAGATAGGATGTGTCCATTGATCTGTGTTCTGAATTGATTGACTGATTTTATTGCGCTCATTCAAGTGATGCATTTCGCAAGTTCCCCCAATGACGTGAGTCAGAAAAATAGCATGCAGTTAAACCTAAACATAATTGGCACTTCATCTTGTTTTTGTTTTTTATTGAGCTGCTATCTCTGTTTTTCATGGTCAGTCTTGTGTTGTTTTCTAAACCACTTTTGTTATTTCCATCTTTTAAGCACTTTTGTAACTTAGTGCTAACTTAGTGCTTATAGAAAAAAAATATTCATAGCTAAACAGATACCCAACATGCTTTTTTCAACAACTAGATATTGGCAGATGTTGTTTTTTGTGTATCATTCAAATAAATATATTTCATACAGGCTTACAAAGCAACTACATAGTTCACTCAGCAAAGAACATGAGGCCTAAAGATAAGAACAGCAATTTGCTTATCATTTGTTTGAGGAAAAACGCCAACAGCAGGACAAACAACATTTTTAACTTCTATCTTTCTCATTTAAAGCAATTAGAAAGTATGACTTTCCGAACACTTACCATGGTTGGAGATCCTATAAGAGTCAGAGGGGACCTCCTTCGAACCAAAATAAATCCTCACAAAGTCGTTTGTCTTGCTCTTGTAAGCATAGTAAACAAATGATTAGGTCTCTGTTCCTGGTGGCTCTGAGTCACAGTGTGAGTTCACAGTGTCCACACTTCACCTCCTACCTCTCATGCTGTTACACATTAATAAACTCATTTTCCATTGGCTCCCAACACTCCAGCCATAATCAGCAGCACGAAGAACTAGAAAATGAGAACAGACACCAGAGACTTCTTCTTTTAACCGGTATGCTGGACCAAAATGTACTTTCAATAAGGAAACGAAACCACCCTCAATATACCCTACGGCTGTGCCAGTGAAAGCACACAAAACATTACGAATGATAATGTGCATTGACTGTTTTCTTATGTGTGTCTATTCTATGTATCTCTATTCTATTTCCCCGAGGATCAAACTTATATGGCCGGGCAAAGGCCATTTCTTTTCCTTCCAACAGAGCTGCTTTCTAAGGGAGCTGTCTGAGAGGCAATATAAGAGGGAGTCACCTGCTTTGCTTCAACCTCATTTATTTCTATGTCCTGTATTTGAATACTGTGTGTGTGTGTGTGTGTGTGTGTGTGTGTGTGTGTGTGGGCGTCTGCACGTTTATATGCAAGGGCTATAACCAGGAAACAGGATGGTGTATTTAACAGAAATATGTACGTTATGAGGTTCTTTTATTCCTTAACTAAATGGGCGTTCACCCTAATGCACATGTTACATTATTACATGACGTTTTTTTCAAAACACACTTTCCAAAGAAAAAAGCACTAAAAAGTATTGGCCGTCTGAAGGTTTAATCAGGGAAATTTCCGGTACATACAAGCCTTACAGCTAACCCTTACGACTGTCAGACAGAGCTACATTATACAGTATGGGTGTGTCTTGGCTTGGCTGTCATTTATGTGTGTGTGTGTGTGTGTGTGTGTGTGTGTGTGTGTGTGTGTGCGTGTGTGCGTGTGTGCGTGTGTGCGTGCGTGCGTGCGTGCGTGCGTGTGTGTGTGAATGTGTTTGTGTGTGATGCAATGCGGAAGAATTGTTTTTGATGGACTTTAGTTTTCCAAAGCTCTGTTCAATGCTGTTGAGTTGTGTTTATTTGAAGTTCTAATCTTAGATTCACCGTAGAACTCCTGTATCAAGGAGCCTGTGACATCAGCGTTAGGATTAGCACACAACCCGTTCCCACGCCGGGACAATGGGAGGTAACACTCACCTCTGTAGACAGAGTGGGGTACACAACCCCCTGCATTATGTTGATACTGTATGTACAGTGCATATACTGTAAAGCAGCCTCCATAAGAAAATACTCTTTCCTCTCACTGTCAAAGTCAGATGCATGTCCATTAACCATCTCCTTCAACTCAATGAATCATTGGGTTGTCTGTTGCCGTCAAGTATTTTATTGGTTTCACGGCTTGACACTTTCTAATTTACTTTTTGCTAATAACTGGCAATAACTAATAACTAAATAATGTGCTCTGCTGTTGTTGTGGTGGTTGACGTTGTTTTTGTCGTGGTTGTGGTTGTTGTGATTGTTGTTGTGGATGTTGTGTGGCTAACAAGCTGTTAAACATAACAAGCAATATGTTTACACACATGAAAACCAAACTGAAGTGCGCTGCAGGAGGAATCTAGAGTTGAAGCCTCAACTCGAGAGGGTGTGAATCTGAAGCGATGTTGAGAGAGTGCTTTTCGCTGCATCAAATCTATGTATGGGCTTGAGTCACCTTGCGGCCATCTTGGCTTCATCTTGATTCTGGGTGGGGAAACGGAGCGCTAAATTCCGCGTTCAAGATGTCCACTAGACGGCTAAAGCCACATTATCATCCAGTACTCAGGTCGGGTCATAAAGTGTGAATTAATGTAAAACGGTTGAGTGCTGGCTTGTGGTCGTTGTTTGTTGAAACTGGATCCTAGTGTGGGACTAAACGAAAGAAGGACTGTGGATCCTTTTTCATATTTTATTCAAGAGAGAACTTTGGCATAACAAAAAGTTGGAAAGCTGTAAAAGGTGTTAAACAAACACCCTTGTGCCTCTCAAACTAATCCTCTTCTAATGTAAAAACCAATCCTCTCCTGGTATAAAAGCCTCTCTCCTCCTCCTCCTCCTCCTCCTCCTCCTCCAGCAGGGGCCAGTGCTGGAGCACCTCCAGGGGCTGGGGGCCCGTGTAGCCAGGTGTCAGGGCTCATCTGGTATGCATCGTGAGGGGCCCCACGGTGAGGGTGACCTCCCGCGAGGGATCGATCCCCTCCTTAGCATTAGCATAGCGCAGAACCGCAACTGTGTTCAGCACCCTGGCCCCCCTCTGTATCTGGATAACCGCCCCTCCC
>JAOPUD010000079.1:7378083-7395048 GCA_027122715.1 Trisopterus minutus
ACACACACACACACACACACACACACACACACACACACACACACACACACACACACACACACACACACACACAATATGAGGAAGAAAGTTGATGTCAAGTTGACAAATCATTACCTATTAAGCAATGACGTACTGGAGTTCTGGACTGAGTTCTGGTTGATTGTGGCCCTCTAGTGCCATCGTCTGTCATTTGATGGTTACTACAACAAATATATCGTTCATATGGTATAGTGTTTGTGTGGTCATTCCTAAATTAATAAGAATTATTTTAATACCTACAATTTATTTGTAGGTAAAATAAACAAGAGAAAAAAAGAAAAGGCTTTGGCCTATAGTTGTCTGTGATATTCAACCAATTGAAAAGCTATTGTTATTCTTATTCTTCTTATTATCTAACAACTTATTATCTCTAAGTCAGTAATTTACAATACAGATATGTTCATTAGTTAAACTTATATGACTTCATTCTGCTTTGGAAAAACATGAACTTGTGAAGGCCTTTTATGTATAGGCCTATGTCCATATAGCCAATAGCCTACATTCTTGTTGACTTTCTTGTACATAATGTGAACAAACATGAAACCGTATTATCATGGACGTATGCATATGCGGTCATCAATAATATCTGAATAACCTTTCCAGTTTTAAGAAAAACTCTTTGGGCGAGTCTCTGGCGCATGCGCTCTCCTACCCCTCGCTCCCGCTCACACTGACCTACCAGTTTCTGCAGCGCAACTTGAAGGAAACCGGGGCTCGAACAGGAACACGCCCAGTGGCTCAATACTGGAATAAATCACATCGGCATGGCCGCTATTTTTGGGAAGATAATATTCGGCATTTATGTGGACATCAAAAGAAGCGATGGTAGGTACACAACGCTTTCAACTAGGCCCAATGAGAATCGCGGAGCTCACCCATATTATCAGAGAAAATCGTGGATGTCTCCAGGCACAAGCTCCACCATCATCTTTGTTGCTGCCTGCGCCTTGGCCAACGCCACCGCCGATTTGGGGAGGATCACTTGGGTTTCGGAACGAAACGATTTCTTAGGATAAACCTCGTGTCTTTACAATGCCTACTACCAGTACGGGGGCTCGGTTTGACCATTGACTGTCAACCACCGAGACGTTACTTACAATTGCATTCACCACCTGTGCGGTAGTCTGGCCAAATAGGTCGGCTCTATTTTATTACCCCCCTCCACCCAACGCCATACCTAGAGGACATGATCTTGGTCTCTACGCCAACGTGACCGGCGTTATGTTTAACTTTCAACCCCTGAGGAAAATAGAACATAGATGGCATTCAGGCATTCAGCCTGTTCGATAATTTTTCGTTCAAAGTGGCCATTAGATCAGTAGCCATGCATGCGTGTCCTGTCACTAGAGTGCAATTACTTCAATCCCCAAACCGCAAATGAAAGATGCTGCTATATTTAGGTTACTGAGGCTATTTCATGACACAGGCTGTGCCAGCTGCACAGTACAGTAGAACCATTAATTTCCATCCAGAAATAGGCCATTCGGCATTTCGGCGTCACGCTATGACCATACTCTTCTGCCTGTGTAACAGTGGTACGATAAACTAAACCAACAGCTGGATTAGAAGTAAAACGACGAATTAACGTTTTGCCAGGGAAGGGAACGGGTTGTGATTCGATGCGCACACGATCAAAGGGTAGATCATTAGCATACTACGAGTGTCTGGGTCCGCGTCGATCATGCAGCAGCGAACACGCCTTTTAGCTCCATCATCTGGTGCCTGCTGTCTGCCTCTCTCCTCCACCACAGGCAGAATACACCATGCGATGGTCACGGCCCTCAACGAGGAGAACGAGAGCGTGACAGTGGAGTGGTTGGAGAATGGAGACACCAAAGGGAAAGAGGTGGGACTGAAGAAGAGGGAGCTAAATAATGAATTAAGGGTTGTGCCTTTTGTACACACGTTGTCAATTGGGATTGGATTTCAATCTATCAGACACCGTTTTATCTTGGAATTGAAGTTCCCAGTTCATAATGACAATTCAAATCCTGACGTAGTGTAGTTCCAGGCATGTGAAGGTATACAGAAGTATAGCCTTTCAGTGAATATTGACCATACATAGATACTCATGAATAGCTGCTCGTGGCTAGCTGTCATCTGAATGGTGGAGCCTGTAGCTAGCTACCTGTCATAGCCCGGGTGTTTGAGCAGAATATGAATACCAAGCTCTCATGCTGTGGCTCATCCATTAGTAATACAGGACAGCCACATAATAGACATATAGCTCATGTCTGTGGAACCAAATCGCCCCTCTTGGACAATCAAAGACATACTCTATACTCTACTCGTGTTTTTTCAACCAAGGACATATGATTTCTTGGGTGGGGTACCTGGTTGGGGTAACGTTGCTCATTGTGCCCTCAGATTGACCTGGAGAGCGTTTTCGCTCTTAATCCACATTTTGCACCTGAGGAGGAGGTGCCACTGAGTCCAGAGACTCCTCCCTCCTCCACCTCAACTGCTGCCAAAGCCACCAAGCTGCCCAAGGTCTCCTCCACCTCCCTTTGCACCACCAACACCAACACCACACCGTCACCCCCATCATCTGGCGTATTTCTGTTACATATTGTTAATGGACGGACGCAGGAATACATTCATACACGTGAGGATGACTCAAAATGAACTAGAATAGGAATAGGAATGGCCAACAAATACTTTGAAAGCGTAATTGATTAGGTTAAACGATCACACACCTATGGTAACTACAGTATTACTGAAAGGCGTCATTATCAGGAGTATCATTAAAGAGTATCAACGTTCCTCTCAACTCAAAACCAGGTCAACCAGCCTTCATTTCAGTGTGATGAGTGTTGTTCTATCTTGGTAATGGTGATTATGACAAATCGCCTTGTTTTTATGATCTTCCAGAGTCGACGGACAATCGTTCCACCCAAGACTGAGAACCCGATGCGAGAGAACAGAGGTACACCCGCTGACCCACAGACCTCAGACCCAGAGAGCTACTGGCCCACATTAAGACTCATTACTCTTTTTACTGTCTTTTGTTTACAGTGAGTGATAGAAGGGAAATTAGTTCAGAATGATCAATAAAACACTGTAGTTGTGTTAATGATATGATGTACTTTTCCGTGTTTGACCACTGCTATTCCTACTTAAAAATGATGCATGTTCATCCCAACCTTGAATAACCCCGGATACCCCACCTCCTGAGATTAATAAAGTCCTTTCTTATCTAATAGTAAAACAAATATGTGTTTTAATAACGTACGTGTACATACTGCAGATGGATAATACTGCTAAGAAGGGTTAAAACCTGCCATGGTACTGTAGGGCACCAAATAGCATAATATGTTATTTGTCTGTTAGAAGCAGTTAATAATGCCATACATTTCATTTCATACACTGTGTGTATGTGTGTGTTTGTGTGTTTTAACCTGACTTGTCCCACACCTCCAGCTGCATCAGTTGGCACCACCCGGGCCCGGCCCAGCCACCAGATCCCGGCCAGCGAGCCCCCCCCGCCTGCCATCCAGGCCCAGCCCACACAGGCACAGACCCTGCTGCAGCAGCAGATGGGTAAACACAGAGCAACACACACAGAGACACACAGCCACAGAGACACACAGCCACAGAGACACTTCATACTCACACAGGAAGTACTAGTGCTAACATGCACATACAGCTGCACACAGTAACCTTAAAAGTACACACATGTAGTAACATGTAGACACTGTTAGAAAACCGCACACAACCACGTGTTTACGTAACATAGGTTAACACTTCTACATGTGGAACTACACATTGTAACATACTTATATGTTTACATGCTGTGCAGCGCCAAGATGGCCACGAGGCCCGTAGGGCTGAATGTGTGGCTGTTTACCAGTCAACGGTGACCTCATGCCTCCCAGGCCATATTGTGCTGGCGAGGCTGAAAGGCCCTTTGAGTCGGCCACAGGCTCAGCTTTTATCACTGCACGAGTTCTCGCCCTTCAGGAAAGCATTCAAATTAGGCGTTGAATATAAAGAACTAACACACTTTTTTGAAATTAAACATTAAGCTTGAATTTGCAAACTCGAGACTTAAATCAAGGTGTTATAATTATAAGACTATAATTTTTTTCTTTCTTTCCTCTTCCTTTTTCGCTCTTCCTACACTCTTCTCTCCCACCCGCTTATCTCTTTCTCTCTCCTCTCTTACCCCCTTCGTGCCCCTATCTCTCCCTCACCCTCACCTTTCCTTTACTCTCTTTTTCTACTCTCTCTCTTTTTCTCTAGCGCGGAGGAAGTCTAACTGTGTGAAGGAGGTGGAGAAGCTGCAGGAGAAGAGGGAGAAAAGGAGACTCCAGCAGCAGGAACTCAGAGAGAAGAAAGCACAAGTGAGACTCGGATCTGACTGCTTTAACCATGCTCATGTCCTCGGGGAACACTGTTCTGATTGGTTGCATTTCTTTGTATTGTGGTCTGTCATTGCAGGAGGTGGATGCCACTCTACCTAACTATGAGATCATGTGTATGATCAGGGACTTCCGGGCCAGTCTGGACTACAGGCCACTGAACACCACTGATCTGGTATGTTTAAAACACCAGGTAGGATAGGGAAGGAATTCACAAAAATAACCCAGTCTATCTAGCAATCGATTGTAAGCTTTGAGAGCTTTAGAATGATTCCTTGGCTGGTAAAAAGAGCATACCACTGTCTGCACTTATACTGTGTGTCTTGATGTTTCAGATAGAGGAGCACAGGATCTGTGTCTGTGTAAGAGCACGGCCCCTCAATAAAAAAGGTTAGTAACAATTAATTATACTTTTAAACAACATCATATTAACTATGAACACCCTTATAATACTAATTATTAAAGGGGTCATTTTTATCGCCAGCTGCAAACCTACCCTTTAGTGACCAAGTGGGAGTATCCCCCTATCTGCATGATGAATAGATCAGCCTACTAGTTGGTACGGTCCACTGTGCAAGCCGGTCTATTAATCATACGTTTGGGTGACATCACACTCCCACTTGGGATGTCACTAATGGAAAGATGCCGCTATATGTAGGTTGGGTGAGGCTTGACCAATCATCATCAAACCTTGTGATATAAAAACATTGCCTCCATTCTCTCACCTTGTTCAGAGCTGACCACAAAGGACCTGGACGTGATCACCATCCCCAGCAAGGACGTGGTGATGGTCCACGAGCCCAAGCAGAAGGTAGACCTGACCCGCTACCTGGAGAACCAGACCTTCCGCTTCGACTACGCCTTTGACGACAGCACCACCAACGAGATGGTCTACAGGTATAGTATGGGGGGGCCGGACCCCCTGCCTTCCTATGCCCCTAAGAGCAGTGGATCGATCCTAGCAACAGACCTAGCGCTTCAACAGACCTGACTCTGAATCCAAATTCAAATGAATCTGAATTTGAATTCAAAATGGCTGAATCAAAAATTGGTTCCCCAGGTTCACCGCTCGTCCGCTGGTTGAGACAATATTTGAAAGGGGGATGGCCACCTGTTTCGCGTACGGACAAACTGGAAGTGGAAAAACACACGTGAGTTTGATATGGTTTGTTACAGATGTGTATGTGTAACAGGTAAAGTTTAAATGCTTATACGTTTATGTATAAGATTAATATGATTTTAATATTTAAAATATTTCGGGAGGGGATTTTAGGGTTGCATTTCATCCAACAGACACTTCAATTCTTCAGACAATTCTGTCTCATTATCAAGTTGTGTGTATATGTCCTCATTTCAGACTATGGGTGGGGACTTCTCTGGAAAGAACCAGGACTGCTCTAAAGGGATCTACGCCCTTGCAGGTCTGTATTCTACCTACTTCTACTGAATTTGTTCACAGCACGTTGCAGTGGCTGCCAGACATGTTTGGAAGCGTTAATCCTAAATCTATTCTTTTCTTTTTTCAGCCCGAGAAGTGTTTGTTATGTTAGGGAAACCAAACTACAAGAAACTCGACCTTCAGGTCTTCGCCACATTTTTTGAGATTTACAGTGGAAAGGCAAGTGCTGGAAATTGCCCCTTTATTGATGTTATGAAAGATGTTTTTGTATTATGAATTATGAAAGGTTTTTGTGTTCATCATCAAACTCTATTCATTCTGGTACATTCCGTAATGTATCAAGATTACATTCTGTATTGGTATCTTTTTTTGGGCTTTTTACTATGAGGAAGTTTAGGAAGTTTAGTCCTTGCATGTTCTAAATGAAGGTTCTAAATGAGGTTTTAACTACCAGGTTCTAACTGCTAGTTGTATGTAATGGTTCTAACTTTAATGTTGTAAATTATAGTTCTAACAGTGCTTATGTGTGTGTGTGTGTGTGTGTGTGTTGCAGGTGTTTGACCTGCTGAACCGTAAGGCCAAGCTGCGGGTGCTAGAGGATGGCAAGCAGCAGGTGCAGGTGGTGGGGCTGCAGGAGAAGGAGGTCAAGTGCACAGAAGACGTCCTCAGACTCATAGAGGTTGGGAACAGCTGCAGGTAAATGGTTGGGGGGGGGGGGGGACACCAGGGGTGTACATACACACCTGGTGTACAAACACACCTGGTGATACAAACACCCCTGGTGGTACATACACACCTGGTGGTACACACTTCTGTTCTACTTTTGACTACTTTAGCGTTTTAAAGCTGCAGTAGGTAATATTTTATAGAAATTTGCTCCAAAACATATCTTAGCATAGTTACATTGAATCATAGTCTACTGTGAGTGAGTTTCATTGACTGGTGAAGCAGCAGTAGAGCGATATTCCATTCTCAGGTTTCACACCTTTTTCCCTACCAAAGTACTACTAGTAGTACTACTAGCTACTAGCTAGCAAGCTATCTGCTGCAAATGCAATGCTAGCCTTGAATCAGAAAATACATCAGATCTCAAAAAGTAGATTGACAGCCAGAGTTCTTCCTCTTTGAGCTGCTGTGATCAGTAAGAAGTGGGCCTCGCTGTGAAATTTAAGAATGGAATATCTGCACTGATGCTGCGCTATGTGCATGTATAAAACATGTTACAATGTTCTGAAGAATATAGCAAATATATATAGCCATTTTAAAATGTGCCCGTCTCTCTCCCAGGACCTCGGGACAGACGTCGGCCAATGCACACTCGTCCCGCAGCCACGCCGTGTTCCAGATCATTCTGCGGCGACGGGGCAAGATGCACGGCAAGTTCTCCCTCATCGACCTGGCGGGGAACGAGCGCGGCGCCGACACGTCCAGCGCCGACCGCCAGACCCGCCTGGAGGGCGCCGAGATCAACAAGAGCCTGCTGGCACTGAAGGTATTTAAAGGGCCAGTCACGCCAAAATATTTGTGTTTCTGCCTGGTTTTATACGTGGCAACATGTCTTATATGATCGTCAACATAATAATGTTTGGTAGTTTGGTTTTCTTCTATCACAAGTGATTAATTTAATTTTGTTTTTCATTTGTTTGAACACAGGAGTGCATCCGCGCCCTGGGACGAAACAAACCACACACTCCGTTTAGAGCTAGCAAGCTAACGCAGGTCCTGAGGGATTCCTTCATCGGAGAAAACTCTAGAACATGCATGGTAGGTTATAACAGTAGTACTAACTGAGTTATATTCCCATGAATACTACAGATGGAGGTCAGTTATTATGGGATTTTCTACTTTCTAGATTGCAACGATTTCTCCTGGGATGGCATCCTGTGAAAACACACTAAACACACTGAGATATGCTAACAGGTAAGACATGTCAATAACATTGTTAAACACACTGAGATATGCTAACAGGTAAGACTTGTTAATAACATCGTTAAAAACACAGATATGCTAACAGGTAAGACATGTTAATAACATTGTTAAACACACAGAGATATGCTAACAGGTAAGACATGTTTATTACATTGTTAAACACACTGAGACATGCTAACAGGTAAGACATGTTAATAACATCCTTAAACACATTGAGATATGCTAACAGGTAAGACATGTTAATAACATCCTTTAAAACACTGAGATATGCTAACAGGCAGGACATGTTAATAACATGTAAAATCAACAAGATCCACACAGTGATGTGCTTTAACAGATAAAGAACAAAGACAAGTTGGCCAAGCTAGTTCAGATTTGTATATTTATGCACCTTTATTTAACGTTTTCTGTAATGTCTCCAGAGTGAAGGAGTTCGGGATCAGTCCCTCCGACATTCCCTTCGTCCAGAGTGGAGGAGGGGGCGGTCGTTCAGAGCTCTCCCCCACCTACGAGTACGGAGACTTGGCCAACAGGTGACCTCTTCGTCTCTCACTCTGCACCCTATCCACCCAGTTTGTCTTACAACGCCCAGCCACAATAGTGCTCTACAACTAACTTGATCAGCTATGATCTGTTTCGTTCTCTTACTTTCTTTTCGACCACATTCATTAAAGAAACAATGGCAGGCACCAACAGAACTGTAGTAGCTGAACCACAACCTTAAACCTACACCCATACATTAAAATGGTAGAAACCCCAAATCGTTATTTTGTTGTTGTTTTAAACAAGTATGACATGGTCTTCAACTATAATCTATGCCATTTACCACTGCAACTAAAATAACAAATAAAATACAAATAAAAAATAAAAATTTGTCCGCCGCCACCAACCAGTTTGTGAAAGTTGTATTCTGCTCCGTTCTCTAGTTGCGTTGTTCTGACTCTTTGTCTCTGGGCTGTGTGTGTCCAGGACCAAGGAGCTGTCGCTGGACGGCGAGGGCCTCATGGACAGCCCTCTGGGGGACCACCATGCCCAGCTGGAGGTCCTGGAGGCTCAGTGGGGCGTGGGCAGCTCCCCACAGAGGGACGACCTCAAGCTGCTCTGTGAACAGAACGTAAGGCAGCACGCACACACACAAACACACACACATACACACACACAGACACAAACATACGGACATACACACACATATACACACACTCACAAAAATACATACGGACATACACACACACATATGGACGTACACATACATGGACTGATGCACAAACCCCCACACACACGGAAATACACATGTGGAAGTACAACCATGGACATACACACACATAGCGACTCACATACACCCATGCACACTCACTTGCACACAAAGCATGAAAAAAAACATGCATGGTCGCATACACGGCGAACTTATTGTGACTATTAAATAATTAGTAATGTGAAAAGAATAAAGACATTTGTGTACTGATGTGTGTGTACTTTAGTGTAACCGGGTGACTTACTGAGGCGCCCCCTGGTGTTTGTGTGGTTCCCAGGAGGAGGAGGTGTCCCCACAGCTCTTCAGCTTCCATGAAGCTGTGTCCCAGCTGGTGGAGATGGAGGAGCAGGTCCTGGAGGA
The DNA here is from genome assembly GCA_027122715.1 of Trisopterus minutus. NCBI lineage: Eukaryota > Metazoa > Chordata > Actinopteri > Gadiformes > Gadidae > Trisopterus > Trisopterus minutus. The sequence goes on from JAOPUD010000079.1 coordinate 7,387,424, forward strand.
CCACAGGGCCGTGTTTGGGGTACGCTCACATACTAACCATTATATCACTCCCACCAGGCTGCCCAACCCGAGGGTCGGGAGCCCATAGGGGTCTGGTGGTCACATGGGGTCGTGGGTGGACTGTTGACTCATAAGCTTTAGATATCCGGTGAAACATATTGGATAACAAAATGTGCTAGATAGGTATCATGAAGGTCATTGGGGTGGTCGCTTTAATCACTTTTACATTTTTATCACAGGCTGTTAAAATGATGTATGTTGCTTTTATCCAAAGTGACTCACAGACAAATGTATAGTTCATCATTGCTCTGACAGTAACAATTTCCCTCGGGATTAATGAAGTACTCTTACTGTAATCGGATAGACAATTGTAATTCACAATGTGTCCACTGTGAGGTGCTGTTTTGCTCACACTCACACTCACCCTCTCCGTCTCCCTGCCCCCAGGAGTCTATTCGCTGGCTGGAGGACGAAAAGGTGCTCCTTGAGATGACTGAGGAAGTGGACTACGACGTGGACACGTACGTCACCCAGCTGGAGCAGATCCTGGACCAGAAGATTGACATCCTCAGCGAGCTCAGAGGTGAGGAAGGGCATGACATGATATTTCTGGCAATTTAATCATTAAACAGATGCTTTTATCAGCAGCCACTTACATTGAATTTAGATACATGTGGTTAATGAGCAGGTAGGCGATCCACCACAGGTCACGGCCGTGATACATAGGCAGGGTGACATTTCACGTAGGCATGTTTTTAACCTGCTACACAGACTCCATCTTTGTAGCTTTTGGTTGCTTGCATTGCCAGTATCATCCACACACAAGATCAGCTTTACTGTGTGCATTATTATGTTTTTGCCAAGTGATATTGCAGTTTGTGTTTTGGGTTTGGAAGTGAAGGCTTTATCGACTGGCACTGAATTAGGTGACTTGCTTTTGATAGTTACAGTACGTGTTTTTTCACACAGTTGGCATGTTTACTAGTTTGAGGGCCGCATTGCTGTGCGTAGAGAGAACCAGAACACACCAGACGTGAAAAAATAGAGATGCACGGCTTCTGTGGGCCGTGTAACAGATTCAGATGGTTATGTCGCACACCCTCTGATTTCGTCTGTGATCCGTACAGTATTTTGGCTGCGAGGCTGAAGACTTGGGGGGGTTATGGAACCCACTACTTTTTGTCTGGGAGTCGAACACTCTGGCTCACTACATTATCCAGCTGCCCTTTCTGTTAAAGCTCAGATGTCTTGACAACACTCGGATACAATTGAACTAGTGAGGAAATTAATGATAATAAAATACTCATTATTGTTGAAATAACTAGGGACTGGCATTCTGAGTTATGACGTACTTTAAAGTCGCAATGTGTAAGATTGAGCCCCTCCCAGTTAGTAGGCAGGGGGGCTTTCACAATTCAAAAAACTCTCCAACAGTATTCTGTCTACCCTAGCTGGCTGCTGAGCTGTGTGTCGCCAACTGGCTTTCAACTATGAGCTAGTTTAAATTTTACACATTGCCGCTTTGACTGAGAACTACAAACAACCAACGTTACTTTCTACTTGAGCACTGTTCTGTCAAAGCAGGGGGTAAAGTTGAAACTTTATACGGGATGTCCCATAACAAATGCTAGACCCTCATCCACTTTCTGTGTGTACACGAAACTCCTGAGATTCATTCTGACTCCTCCTCCTCTCTCTCCTCTCCCAGACAAAGTCAAGTCCTTCCGCTCTGCGCTTCAGGAGGAGGAGCTCGCTAGCAAGAAAATCCCCAGCATGGTCAAGAAGTGTCGTGCTCTATAGACACACACACACACGCATGCTCCTCCCCTGCCGACCGAATTATCGGAAAAGCCATTTTTCTTTGCAGTACTTGATTTGCGATTTTTTACGTTACGATGTCATTCCTTATATTGTCAATGCAACCTGACGATTTTTTAATTGTATTTATTAAGTATTTTACAAGCACTTTATGTTGAGAATTCAGAGCGAATTCATTTTTAAACTGGATAACTATAACATATTGTTATTTGTTATGTTTTGGTTGTAATCCCTTAAATGCTGAATGGTTTCTCAGTGTGCCGGAGTGCTTTTCACACACGTCATCTCACTTTGTTATTCCTACAGGATTTAAATCCACACTAAACGTGATCTAAAGGCATCAGTGTGTTTTAAAACCCATTTCAAGATCTATGTTGTCATTTATTACTTTTGTGATCAATACTTCTTCTTATTTACCATCATCTCTATGAGACAGCCATTCATAGGAAAATTCAATGGCAAAATGGTAAATAACGAGAGCAGCAGCAGCAACAACCGTAAAGTCTATTTGTTTTTATTCCACAGTACAGTCAATGATGAAGCAAGCTGTGGCCCACGGTTAAGAAAAGAAAAAAATGTAATCTGATTACATCAGATTATTTTACAGACATAAGGAACTAATATAAGTAGTAAAACAGATTACTCATATTCTGAAAGAAAGCAACACATGGACTAAGAGCGCCTCTTAAGAAGCATTGTTACTTATATTGTAAAGTTGGCCCACACACAGTGCTCTTTCCAATGGTATTGAATGCTTTAAGAAGTGTAAAACAAAGGTTAATAAAGGTTCAGACCACCCACTTGGATTAAATTATACTGTGAATTTCTGATCTGAGAAGTACTGTTTCTTTTTAAGTATCTGACTGAAGCGTGTAATCTTTTAAATCAAAATACTTTGAACACTGCATATATCTAAGATATAATGATTATTGCCACCATATATAGTTTGAAAACCATGAATGTAATTTGTCCATGTTGACTAGTAGCCTAGTGAATATGGGTTATCGTTTCAGTTCCGTATATAAAACTAATTTTAGTATTTGAAAGTAAGTATTCAGATAATACTTAATCTGGAATAATTATTTGTATTTAGATTCAGACTGAGATCACATATATAAGCCTAAAAGTGGTAGAAATTACAGATAATGTCACAAGCTTGTTAGCTTCACTAAACATATGTGTATTCTAATGCGCGCTTTGAAACTAAAATATACAAAACTCAGAATTTTAGCATTAAGTTTCAGCATGTTTGATAGTGGCAATAATTGTTATGATCTCAAATATAATAAGTATTATGTTTTGCAGAATTTTCCCTTCAACATTGAATACATTAGGCCTACACCTATAGTTCAAGGTTGGACCAGTAAGATAATCTTTTCCTATTAACCATGAGAACATTTATAATGCTTGGATAGGAATTTGAATTAGTTGTTGATATACTTCACTGCACAGTTTAACGAGATTGATGAATGACGTGAGTTATCAGGTTTTTAATAACTTTAGTCCGGCCCTTTTAATTTGTAAACAATCCACTTGAAAAATGGATGAAAGGGCCAAGGTGGACAAATGCGGATTTTTTTTAAATTGTCCTTTTCACCGCTAGATGGCATAATTTCCTCAAAAAGTGGCCAATCTTACTGATTCAACATTAAACACAAGGGCTCTTGTAAAGTAACGCCTCCAATCGAAATGGCATGCAGGCTGGTTAAAGAAATAGTATCTGTCTGGGGCTTCAATTAAACATGCACCCAATTGCTGAAAGAGAACCCTTCCTACATTAATTAGCAACGGTTCTGTAAAATATTTCAGTTTGAAAAATAGTTCAATCCATCATGCTATAAAATGTTTAGCAGTTGACCTTTGTAAAGACAGAGCAGAGGTCAAAAGTGACTTTGAGTACAAACTTGTTTCATAAGTTGAGGTTCTTATTAAATGTTTTTTTTTGGAGTGGCTGTGTTGATGAATTGATTATAGATTGTGCATTGTGACTGAGTACCTGCTGTGATGTTGGTTTTGCCTTGCCCCGACTTGAACAATAACATTAGACTGACTGACAAACAAACAAACAAACCATAAAACCACAAACTCACTCTTGGTCCTATACGCAGAGCAACGGAAGGAACCGACCCGACAAGAACGGACAAACAAAAATGCTACATATTTCAAATATATTTCACCTGAAATTTCCGTAATAACTCAAGTGTGTTTCGGTAAATAAATAGCTCTCCACTGTATGACTCCTACATATAGATCTTACTTTACAGTATCTACACTGACACGACCAACGACCACAGGGTCTGGATCGGTAACGACCCTGACGGGACAGAGACATTCAACTCGGGACCACAAACCAGTCAGCCAGTAGGGGGACAGGTATGGCTGTATCCAAAGGTCTCTTTCACGGTGGACCTGAAAGCTCAACGCATGGACAAAACCCAAGCAAATTAAGAAAACCTAGATTTGTTGGACCACAACGCAGTGCAAACTCAAGAAAACATGCAAATAGACAAAACACAAGCAAATTAGGAATATATCTTCATCAATTTGAAAACACATTAGGCAAATTCAGCCAAGCGAACACGTTTCAGACATAAATCACAGAAACTGAAATGGCTGCAGCTACACCAAACGACAACAGAAGCATGGACTCCAGAGGTCAATTATGTATGTGAACGCGTCTGGAGAGCAATAATATCGGAGTCATGCGAGCACAATGTTAAATAAACCAAAAACCCTTTAATTTTGGCTCATTTAAAACACCACCAACGGATAGCTGACTTCAATAACGTCATGAAATGAAGCAACAACCGTTTCCAGACGTGTTCATCACTTTTAATTGTCCTCTGGAAGGGCTCCCCTGGTTGTTTAGTGTTGGGACTGAATGAGTACGAGTCTGAATATTCAGCGTGTTGTCAAATTGATGAAAATAGGTTATTTGCCTTCTGCATTGTCTATTTGCATGTGTTTTCTAAAGTGTGTTGTTGTCAAATTCAGGAAGACCTTTTATTTATTTGCTTGCGTTTTGTCTATTTGCATGTGTTTTCTTTAATTGCAGTTTTGAGCTCTCACAGGCACCGTACTCTTCACACAGCATGAACATCACAAAATGTCTGCCTTTTGACTTGTTTCTATTTCGCTTTCTCCAATCCTCTATTTGCAATAGTATTCGTCATAGTTTTGTATATTAACATGCTTCAAATGCATTTTACATCAAAGTAGCTCGGATTAATCTGAAATACTACACTTAATGTGGCTAATATTGGACCTGAAGGATATCTAGTTGTTGTTGTTATAGTAGGCTATCTTAAACTTTAAAAATATGTATTCCTGTCAATATTTAAAATGTGATTTTAGGTTGTGACCCATTCTCGTACAAAGAGGTTGGATACACTGGATAAACCTGTCTACATTTTGGCACGTATAGTTACACACCCTTACAGCTACTTACATTATGTTCATGTCTTCACAAAATGTACACACGTGTGCCTACTAGCACATCACCCTGAAATTAATAAAAAAGCTTGTCATGCTCTACAAAGATATTAACATGTATAAACATGAGAGAATAACTAGATCTTCTGCCTTATAGTGCAAAAAAAAAATGAGGTTATACAGTTGAATTACTACAGCATTCAAGAATGGTTTTGGCTTTCGTTGTGGCTTGAAACAAATTGCTAATCGTAAATTGTTGAGAATGATACAGAGACAGTAAAGACCTATAGGCACATCCATACTCTGTCTATCTAATCATGGAAGCAGCGCTAGACAGCATTGTAGAAATAAAAGGGAGGACGAGGTACAATCATGCCAAAAGGATTTTCCACCATGATCAGCATTTGGTTCTGTTGCTTCACCACTGAACATCCAACTCATTTCCAAGGAGCCATCCAGTAAGGTTCATGGATAGGATTGTGTGTGAAGTGAACTGTTCAAAGTCTCAAAATCAACCGGCCTCGTGGTGCTCCTTTCACAACCGAGGAATCCGGTGTCACGGACTTCAGCAGTTTTGTGAAAGCCTTTCCTGCTGAAAGTCCATGTAAAAATCCCCTTCTCCTAGGATCCCACGTCCCCCTTCAGTTTGGTGGAATATAACAGCTATATTTGTTGAATGTGTGGTCACGTGAACACCATCTAAAGTTAAAGCGCAAGAAACGCAGCAAAAAAACATTGAGGGAGCACTACATGAGCAACGATCTCCCAGTAGCAGCAGCACAAATGCACAACGGGAGACCACAGCATCGCCCTAGTGGCGGACAAGAGGTATTGCAAGCAAATTACCAGATAAAGGGATTGTTGCTGTAGACTGTGGACAGAGTTTGACTTAAGTTCTAACGCTGCATCCCGTGTCCTCCGTCTTCCGTAACATTAGTTTGGTAACGTGCCATGTCGTACCATGTCTTGTGGACGTTAAGGCCTTGGGCTGGCCCGTTTGGCCATTGAGAGGAGGAAATAAGAGCCGGTATCGGACCATAGGTAACAACGTCACACATACACACACACACACACAGGTTTGTCAACCCAGTAGCAGATCGACACCACTGGCCAAACTGGTAAAAATATCCAGCGAAAGAGAGAAGCACTGAGTGTGTTGTAGTCTTTTTTTTTTCTTCTAATGGTTATTTGTAGGTGTTGATGATTTGGCAGCTGTCTCTGAGCCCGTGTTAGAAACGTGTGTATGTATTTCCGTGGAAAGTGTGACTTTAAACTAAGTGGAAAATGGTTGGCTTTTAACCATGGACACAAGTCACTAAACTGGCATCTGTGATGGACTATCTGAACATGTTTAAACAAGTGTTGCTCTACAAATTGTCCTGAGCTTTTGTGTCTGTCTTGCGTGTGTGTGTGTGTATATGTGTGTGTGTGTGTGTGTGTGTATGTAAGAGAGAGTGCGTGTATTTAGGGGTCCCGTAATATGACATTTATTTAAGGCTTAGAATATATGCTGAATAATATTTCTGTCCTAAAATGACCAGTGATGTTCTCTAAATGAAGGGATTACTGAGTGGTTTTGCTACAGAGGAATCGTCTCTATGTTTTCTACTGGTTTTGTTAAGATCTTAAAATCACACACACTTTCTCTATTTTGAATCTTCCGGTCTGTTCCGCTACTCCACGTTTAAAGGCTGTATTGACATGAGCACTTAATACACATGTCCTGTGTTCTGATAGCGTCAGCGTCTCTTCATGTTTAACCTATTCAGGAGATGGTTGTATCCAAAGCGACAGGTTAGGGTTGAGGTGCTTCTAGCCCAAGGACTCCCACAGGTAGACTGGGACCGTTGAGGATCGAAACCCAGTACCTTTTGAGTATCCCGCCCCCTTTTGTCCCATTTTGGATACAAACAAAAATTCACGCGATGTGTTCACATGAATGCAGCCCAACTGATTTCCCAATGGATCCTCAAACCCCGCCCCTATTTCCACCCGCCCGCAACGTACACCACCCCGCTCCCTAACTAACCCTGTGATCATCCAATCAAATGTCTTCTTCTACCTGTCCATTGTCCCTCCTACTTGTTACTACAGTACTGTGTCTCAGTCGAATCCTCCACTCCCCCCACTCGCATATTCAGACAAACACAGACACATACACACACACGCACACACACACACACACACTCACACATACCTGGGCCCTACCTATTCTCGGATCCAAACACATGTCCTTTTCTGCCGGTCCATCAACCATCGTACTTCGGTACAGTAATGTGTGACTGATCCTCCAGCATGGCATATGCACACACACACACACACACACACACACACACACACACACACACACACACACACACACACACACACACACA
>JAOPUD010000079.1:7448561-7464963 GCA_027122715.1 Trisopterus minutus
GTGTGTGTGTGTGTGTGTGTGTGTGTGTGTGTGTGTGTGTGTGTGTGTGTGTGTGTGTGTGTGTGTGCGCGCGCATTTGTGGTGCGCACATAAGTGTGCGTGTGTGTGTGTGTGTATGTGTGTGTGTGTGTGTGTCCCATTGTGTCCCTACTGTGAACTACATAGAAAACAAAAGTGACAGCAAAGTGCCGAGGCGGCCAACTGTCAGATGTGTCAGTACATCGGAGGGACTTTTGTTACCACGCACACACTCTACACTTACAATAGAGGGGGGCTATTCCCAGCTGAAAAGTAATGGGTTCAATCCCCCCATGTCTAGACTCCTACCTTCAGGGACTCTTGAGCAAGAGGCACAAACGCCTACCAGCACCTTAAGGGCATGTTTATATATGTACAACCCCAGTCCTTTGGGACATGCAAAATATAAACAGTAGTAATAACGGCAAACAGTCAAATAGTGACCCATGCTCCCTCACCTCGCAGTCCTTCCACATCTCTGGGTCCGTCTCACCGCTGTTCTGGATCTCCTGCACCAGAGCTCTGAGGGTCTCCAGGGAGCTGGGGTTGATGAAGGGCAGACTCTTCCCCTGGTCGAACGCCTCCTCTGTGCTCAGACACAGACTCCTATGAAGCGTCAGGGAGCAAACCCACAGTCAAATTATAGACCGATGTCTTAACGTACGTGTCACTCGTATATATATATCTCATCTGACTCATGACCCCAGCCCAATACATTGAATGTGAGCAACCAAGCCCACCATGGAATAAAGTAGACTTGTTGTTTTTGTAATAATAGGTAATATTTTGTAATAATGCTTGATTATATAGTGTTAGGGCTGCAACTACTGAGGCTAGGACATTGTTATTATTAATCAGAAATGACAGCTGTCAGCAAAGATTATTTTCATTGTAATATTCCGTTAGCACTTCTCATCAAGAGGGGAAACAAGAGATATACATTCTTTAATGTGTCCCTTGTGACTGCAACATTTTTTAGATGGCTACATAATAATTGCATGCTTTTCTTAAGAGTTATACCCTAAAATAAAATTGTACCTTTGTATAACCATGTTTATAACACTGTAAGTAACCATACCACTTGGTCTTAGAGAAGCATTGAGGTAGCTGTCTAATAATGTCATTAGCTTTACATACGGCCATGTTATCCATACAGAAGACCTCCAACTAGTTTCGAAAGCTAGCCTCTATCTTGTTGTATGCTCTTGACCAACAGTCCGACACAAATACACCACCTTATCTTATCGCATGCTGGTGACATGTTCATGGGCCGACTCCCCACTTCGCCTCCCTCTGTTTTGGGGGGGCGGGTGTGTCCGTCCTCCAGTCCAGCGAGGCAGGAGGCCGACGTCCCCTCGGACGACACGCAGGAGATCTCGCTCTCCTTGCCTCCATCTCCGTCCGCACTGGCATGGCAGTGGCTCAGAGCCCCTGAGGTGGACACGTCCTCAGATATACTGTCATCTGTGGACATGGTTACGGGCCCATGGAAAAGGGGTGCGATGTACTACTGTGAAGATATGGAGAAGGGAAAAACAAGTTTAACACTTACGGGTCGGTTCGGGTTGATTTATAATGTTGCATTGGTTGTACTACCCTGCAGCTATTGTATCGCTCACTAAGACAATACATCGATTTCTCTCTCTCTGATTCACATCAGCGATGATTTCGAGACAATCAATCCCCGATGGACACGTTTCAAGTAATTACAGTTGGTGATAAACGCAACTTTCTATTCCAGCTAATCCGGATGTGTGCGGACAATGCAACAGACTGGTTTTAGATAATCTGCACATAGATTTCATTCATACTATGAAACACATGTTGACATGAGCCCACTGGTGCTACAAGGAAACGTAATGTCACTATCTCTGATTTAGACGACACACTGCTAAAGTTGCATGTCAACTCTGTAGATGACATGCCCTCATAACGGTCCGTTTGACATACAGGAGATACCCATCAGACTACAGGAGCACATTCGGTATTGGTACATATTTTGAGGCGTTACTCTATGCGGGACGTGAATTGCGTGTATTCAGCACAATGTGAATGGCTATAACACACATAACATATTATTAACTATACGTTATTAGGTTGGCGTTTACTATACATAATAAAACTGAACCTACCCGTGAACTTGTAACATCACCTCATCCATATTTCCTGAAGTGTAGCTACAGAACTTAGCTAGCTGGCTACTGGTTGGCCAGTGAAACTGCACTGCAGTGAAGCTGTCGCTGCTCAACGTTTCCGTCCACAGCGCTGATTGGTCGAAAAATGCAGCCGAAAATCACAACACTTGATTGGTTGTCTGCGCGTTCTGTATTTCAAATGGCTGTTTGGGAAAGAAAATAATGCAATCTTCAATATTTTAACTTAGAAATGTTACTGTTAAAATACCAGTACATATATTTTACACAGAGGTTGCCCTGAAATCCACCAAACATTTGGTTGTGTATGTTTGTATGCATCTTTTCATTTCTTTTTACTTGACTCTTATTCACTTGACATTATGCTTAAAATCAAATCTAAAAGTGGAAAAGGATTTGGACAACCGCAACATGATATTACCAAACAAATGAAAATCATGTTATCATAGCAGCAAAATACAAATGTGTTAGTTAAAGATATATTTGCTGTATCTAAAAAAAAATGAAAGGAGCATTACACCTATTCTTTTTAAAAGGCAACTTGTATGTGGTTATATTACGTTTTAGGTCATGGATATACAGTAGATTTCAACACAGACATAATGGGAGCACCATCATCCATCTCCCCAAGTGCTCTATGAGACTCTTGTGTTCATTTGAACTTTAACATCCACAATTCAAATACAATAGGGTCAGCAGGTGTTGGTGTCTGTAATGAGGCTTGAGTCTGTCACAGGCAACATAAATAGCTATTAGAAGATCACCTTCAGCATTGTGGTTGGTTTGTCGTGGCTGCTTAGCATAACGAAGATGGTGACTGCCAATTGCTGCTGTAGTTTGGTAATGCGGTACTGGTAATATGTGATATTTCCCCATTACTGTTTTTCTCACCTTAAATATAATCTAAGTGCATTGTAGTTTCAAGGCATGTGCCATGATGCAACATAATTGATAATAGGGAAAACACTACTAATAGTGATTCATATTTTTAAAAAAAGAATATTAGATGCCATTCTGACAAGAAACTAAATGCTACGCAAACATTCAAGAAACAACTATATTGAAAATACAATTTATTACACTGAGTAATAAATACATACAAAGATGCAAGTAACAGTTTCCATTTCATACCAAAAACAACCTCAAAATGAACAAACCGATGCATTTGGCACATCTCTGTCCTTAACCCCCACATGGTTTACAAGGGTCTGGAAATCAGACCAATTTCTATCAAAAAAGAGATCAAGTCCTACTAATCTAGCTCTGTACAAGCCATGCAGTTCCTACAATTAACCCCTGGGCTACCATGGCTCAACTTTCTCATGCATTAACCAAACGTTTTAAATAGGAAGTCAAAATGAACACCCAAAGTGGGGTAATTTAAGAAAAAAAACCTAAACAATAAGGAACTCACAGTATCCCTTAATTTTCCTGCCAAAAGAATCCACACATTTATCATTATTATTATAATGCCATTTTTCTTTTGTGATGTTTTCAACATTATCATTATTTTTTACTATCCCTTTTCCATATCGTTCCTCCATTCAAAGGAAATACCATGCAAAGTTATGTTTGTTTGGGTGTCGTAAGGGAACGCATACAATTTGTTCTTGCAGGGGACACGTATGGCTCCACATGGCTAGGATCTTGCATTCCGTTCCGTCTCAGCCAAACATTCGCGTACCAACCCCCTGGCATGGATTATACCTTGAGGAACAAACAATTGACATTTTATTAGGTATTAGTAGCAACAGTATACTATTCAAGTAGAGAATTCATTGCATCAATACAAATATTAACTGGAGAAGACAAGCCGGTAGAAACATCTAATAGAACCCAATAGAAACATGTGGGTGTATAATTGACGGGTCTACCTTCCAGCCTATCCTGTGGTCTGTACAAACTGGTAGGCCGATCTATACAATGATCTATCATAGACAACTTATCATTGGATGTATGATAGATCGTCTGTGATACAATAGTGTGTCACTGTAGGGAATGCACTGTGGCACTATGGCCTGTGTGTTCAGGTAAGGGCCTTAAGTTAATCAAGCCTGGTAAAATAGGGTCATCTTCAGTCTTGTACCTCTTTTCAGTCTCTCCATGGCGCTTTTACTGCCAGCGTACGTAGGCCGGATCTCCTTGCCCAGCTCCTCGATAATGGCCAGGAGCTCTGCGTATTTACTCTGAGGTACTTGGTTTCCACTAGAACCCTGGAAATTCAGCATTGAACAACATCAAAAAAATTGCAGATGAGATTCCACACTTTTTTGTTCCCAATTTCAGGTCGGAGGATTCTTGTAAACACAACTTCTTCGGTTTTTGTGCATCTGCTTCGGCACACGTCGTTTTAACCCAGTCACCATCTGCCCCTCACATCAATATCTGATTGAACATATTTTGACATCACCCATACTAAGAACATTGTAATTAGGCAGTTGGTTTGCACCATCTTCATATTGAACCTTACATTTTTAAGTAACTACACTTTAAAATACCTATAGCTTCAATAGCTTATATAGCTTTTAAGTCAGCAATCTCCCATGACCTCATATGCATGTTGGGCGACCCCACTCGCGGTCCAGTGCCTCAGCTCCAGCTTACACCAATAAAGAGGGGGAAGCACTGGACCTTTCTATGATGTATGTTACCTGAGAGAATCCCAACGAGGGCGGTCCATAATCGTTCACCAGCGGTCTGTAGGACTGTAGTGTCGCCAGGTTAGCTGCTGAAGGAGATTGGATACTCTGGATACTTTGAATACTCTGAATACTCTGAATATTCTGGATATTCTGGATATTCTGGATGTTTTGGATGTTCTGGATATTCCCACCTGATAAAAAAAATCAATAATACGCACAATAATTAATATATACACATCTAAAAAAAGTGCAACCCTCAGAACTCCTGCAAGACATTTCAGACAGCAGGGCTAAAATGAAGAGTCAATTATAAAAGGGAAAATAAGACTAAATATAAACTAAATTATAATTAAAAGAGACATCAAAACCCCTAGTGGTTGTCCTATTGTGGTGCTAGTACAGTCGTTTTTAATTATTTTATTAATTAGATGATTAAAAAAATTAGGTAGGCCGATTAATTACATCAAAATAAAACTTAGTTCACTCTAACTGAATAAAAGCGTCTGCAAAATGACGTGATAGTTATCTCTGTGTTATAAGATTCAGGATGTTTGGGAATAGTTTGTCCACCGATTATATTTGAGTTTGCGGCAGATTATGGCCCATTGATCATACAGTCATCTTGTGTATAGACGCCCATGGAAAAAAATAAGAGATTACCATCTGACATAATTTAGGTTTACTACTTAAGAAATGTGTATAGCACAAAACTGTTATTACAAATATAAGAAGCAATTTACTATTTTGAAAATGTGATTCAACCACATATACATTTAAGTCACACAAAAGGGAGAACAACCGGTGATAGAATTGAAACATGTCTGCATCCAGCCTGGGCAGGCGGCTGCCCGCTCACGTAGGCGGGTTTGCAAATTGCAATATGCGTTGTCTAACGCAAGATGTCCTCGATGAGTACAAATTTCACTAGCAGATCAATCAGCAACCCGCAGGACGAAGCATCATGGAGGAAACGGAACAAGGCTGACTCGAGAAGACAAAGTGATACATTTCGGTCACAATGTAAAGGCGCCCTTAAAGATGGATTTAAGACGCGGAAAGCGGACCGTGAAACAAAAGGGGTCACGGGGGAGATCCTACAGTTCTTACTTTTCGCTCGAGCCGCTAGCATTCGGGATGGCGCTCGTAACATTAGTAATAATGGCGGATATGAATTAGCCTAGCTCCCAGGATCTGACCCTATATATATAACTGGACAAAAACTACAGACACGGTCTTTCTCCAGGTATTCTCCGAGACCCCGAATTTAACACTCGATTTAACAGACGGATAGTTGGATTTTTCCCGATGTTTTTTCCTTACCCTGGTTTCCAGAAGTTCCCGGAATGTGCTGATGGACATTGGGTTTGTAAGACATTCCCAGAGACATTGTAAATTAAAGAAATAAAAATGACCCGAAATTCAGTGAAGCGTCTGTCTCTCACTTTTTGTTTACAACAGCGGCACCGGCAACATGGCCGTCACTTCATATTGACACCACCCGCCTGAACGTACCATCCACTGGGAATGTCTATAGGAAATAGTTAAAAAAGCCATTTACATCTTAAATTTCCCTTTTTTTTTTTTGGGGAGGAAATTTTACCTAATCTTCCAGATCACACTTAGATTGTTAACCGATATGCGCGTTTCTTGAACCATTTATAAAATTTGTTATTTTGCAACTTTGATAGTTTGATAGCCTGTAAAGTGGAAACATTTGAACTATCGACAATGGAAGCGTCCGACTTTTACCCTTAAGTGTTCATTGTCACGTTTTGCATCAATAGAATGGACATTTAAAAGTGGGTGGTTTGCCCGCATTGTGATGGCATGCGACCGATGTGTTACTAAAATTACAAGCCGGATCTTTATAGCAGCGTCTTTTGTTTTGTCACTGAGGCATCATATTAGAAGTTTACGATCACTTGTAGTAGATACCTGTTTTGGTCTGAGAAGGCGCCTCCATCGCTTCCCAACTTGATCTGACCCTGATTTCAACGCCTTTAGAGGTTAATGTAAAAGTTTATACGCGGACTGATAAAAAGGTACAAAAGGATTCACCACTCTTATATTTAGAGTCACGTGGCGAGGGATCCCTTCTTCCATCCACTGGGGATCGCACGCAAATATACTATCACTCTCTTGACCATTGGTGGACACAAAGAAGGGCTGCGTCGGCCCAATCGCGACCCGCGGCGTCATGACCCCCTGGCTCTTCGGGATCATAATGGTGGCGTGGAAAACCCTATAGGGTGAAGTCCCAGATATCATTTGTGTTGTTGAGGTGGAGCACTGTGGCACAAGCAGAAAAGTCCTTATTAAGGAAACCCACAGACTGTAGTAAGACCCAGAGTAAGGTACATTTGACAATGTTAGTAATATTTAAAATGTAAAGTGGGAATTAAAATTAATAATTGAATAATTGAAAACATAAAAAAAAGTCAAATAGGCCTACTTGCCACTTGTTATGTACAGGCCTACGTTCTCATTATGATGTTGTTATTGATTGATTGGTAATCGATCTATTAGTTGATTGACTGATTGACAGGATATGGATGTCGGTTGATATATCTGTAATGAGAACGTGTTAAGCAGTGAATTTAGAGAACCTATGAAATAAATGAAAGGATGTCAAAATGAAACCTTATTATTGCACTGACCTTGAATGATTCTTTAAGTATAACTCATGGGGACAAAACACTGTAGTCACGCCCTGTTTACTACGGCATACTGAAGCGTGGACAACATTAGCCCAGCCTGGCACGTACCCTGGCGATATATTTTCCCTGTATGACCTCCCATTGACAACAGAGGGCCTGTGTGACGGGCATCCCAAACAGCCAGGGGTGTCATTGAAGTGGTGGTAGCCTGGTAAAACCTGCAACAACCTCAGTATCTTCTCACTGTATGAGAAGCAGCACACTGGATATTTACCAGTTTACTGTTGAAAATAAACCCATTGAATGTAAGTGTGTTTTAATTGTCAATTACTTTTTCATTCATTTAGGGTGTGTGTAAGGGTAATAACATATTACGATGAATGCACTAAAGTTGAGTAGGCCTACATAATATTTAGATGTTTTAGATATTTATGTTAATACGTGACCCAAATGTCCTGCCTATGTTTAATAAAGACTGACATCTAAAACATTTTATTTTGTTTGATTATGGTTAGGTTGCAAAAAGCCGGTGAGAAAAAAATAATATCCATCAGACATGTTACACAACTTTAAGTGCAGCGTAATGTTTTAGTGATATACTTATCTCCCTTGGAACTATTCCCACTCTGAAAACCAACCCAACTCTAGTTACAACCGCAGTCATTTCCAATGAAACGGCCAAATGATTTCCGCTTAGAATAATCATTAATTTAGCCAATACGCTCTTTGTTTCCAGTTCTATCTAACTTAAATCCCTTTCCACCGATGTTCAACTCAGAGTCTATGCTGTCCTGTCACGTGTGACCGTCCCCAATGCAAGTCCATTGGCTCAGGTATGGCGATGCTGTGCCTGTTCAGTCTTCTCTTACTTGAACACTGCGGTGAAGTTAGTATAAAGTTGGATATTCGACGGATATTCAGTCCGGTTCCAGCCGCGACTTTACTGAGGTTTGCCCAGTGTTAGGAGCAGGAGAAGGGTTAGCGCACCTACCCAGAGCCTCGCGCTGAATCGGTGGAAACTGATTTAGGGACCGTCATTAAATTACTTCTCATAAATATGTGAATACAAAATAATTGTTTTTTCAATAGTTTCCATGTCGTGTGACCCAGTGACGCCAAACCAGTATCCAATTGTATTCCTAAACTGGACACATAAGACACTTATTTTTATGGTATTTTAATGCTTCTTCTCTTTTTTATGAATATTAATATGCATAAATGATAATCGATTTTTAATAGCTTCTATTCCATGTGAACCAGTGACTCCAAACCAGTATCACCTTCTATTACTAAACTAGACAAATAAGACACACCTCCTGTTATGTTATTTTAGTGCTCCCTCTGTTTCTTATGAATATTAATTTGCATAAAATATGTGTTTGTTTTTTCAATAGCTTCTATGCCATGTGACCCAGTGACTCCAAACCAGTATCACATTGTATTACTAAACTGCACACATAAAACACACCACTTTTTATGGTACTTTAGTGCTTAATCTATTTTTATGAATATTAATATGCTGAAATTATATATTTTTAAATAGCTTCCATGCCACAATGAACCAGTGACTCCAAACCAGTATTCTTCTTAGAGTTCTTAGAGGCATTCCTATGAGAAGGTGAGGGTTATCTAGTTGTTTTATTCAAATGAGCCACTCTCAGGAGTAACATTTACTTGATTAAATCTGTGATAAATGAAAGACCTGAGAACAGCAGCCCTACCTCCAGCTTTTTGCCAAAGGTCTGTCGATTTTTTTCTCTTTTTTGAAGCGGATCATTATCATGGACCTATAAAGAAAGACCATTAGCAGCTGTCTGTAAAATGTCTTCTCCGCCTCCCTCTTCTTCTTAGGAAGTTCTATGTGATTATCCTTCAAATTCACATGCATTATCGCCACCTACTGGGGATCATCATTTCAGTGAATCTAGATAATTGAACAATCCTGCCTCACATTGTTGAAATTTAGTTTTATTTGGTTCTTCATCATTCTCCTTACCCATATTGTGCTTCCTCCAGCAATGGTGAAACATAAATATAGCCTTATTCATATGCTATTATATATATATAAAATAGTATATGAATAAGGAGTAACCTTTATTAAATCAGAACCTTTTTAGTAATACGATTTGATGCTGGTTTGGAGCCACAGGGTCACATGGTAAAGAAGCTATTGTCAATCTTAGAGTTACCCAGATGTCAAATAATGGCAGGGCCTGTGGGGGTGATCTGGGCCACAAGCTTATAGTTAACAGCAAAGATAATTTTGCATTTAAGGACGTTTTATTTAAAATAAAATAAGTGAAACCTGTTATGCATACAACGTACTTTAGAAACCAATTCCAGGTAGGCCAAAGTTCAACACTAGAAAGTATACTTTCTGGTGTTAAACTTTGGTTATGTTTAAGTATAGTTAATCCAACACATTCTTCGTACAAAGTCTTAGTGTTGCCCTTTAAAATATCGAATCATGTCTTGCACATTCCAAAGTCTAGATAGGTGCGTTTTGTTCCATTACACCTTCAGGAAGTGTGATCATACAAGTGTACCAAGCTTTATTGGTCATTGCACTCATTCAAACAACGTGATGCAGCCTTTTGTTTTGTACAAGTCAGTAGTGCAACTCGTGCATGGAGACAAAGGAAGTCCTTCAAGTGGGTTGTCTTTTTCTTTTAACAGTTCACCTGTTATAGCATTTTACATCACTGAAAAAAAACATGTCGGAAAAGTCAGCAGCCAATGTACAGAACATTTCAAAGTGTCCAAATAAAAACATACATTGACTGTGTAGGACATTCCAGTTTAAGTTACAAACATTTTATTTTCTATGCGAACGTGAAGTGAAAAGGCATTTGTTTTTCTCATCAAAATGCAGCTTCCTACACGGCCATTCCCAAAGGACGACATTCGGCATTTGAAATGTTCGATTCTCTTACAAACTGTACATAAATGAACATTATGAACACATTTGGTATGTTACAAAAAAAAAAGTGCCTGCTTCACCATTTTTTTCTCTTAAAAATCAAGTAGAAGAAGAAATATTCACACCTAAAGAAGAGTGCTAAACCCACAGGATAAGGAAATCAGGGACAATGCGTTCAAGCCCAAACCATATCCTAAGCCTTTATTAGCCCCTATCAGGTGGCGGCATCGCCAGTCTGATCGTCGAACTACCGAGGGAAATCAAGGCTTTAGCCAAGAGAGGGTTGAGGGCAGTGGAGCAGAAATTATGCCAACATGAACTTTAAACATCAGGCGTTAGTGATAGTGTTTAAAGTAACGTGTAACATGCATTAGATAATTAAGCATCTTTTTTTACTGTATCCAATTTTGACAAGAATGGTCATTGAACACTGGAGCATTACAGCATCATTAGAAAATGGATTATTAAACACAGAACAGCCTTCTGAAGGAAACCATGTCTTAGAAGTCTAATAACGCAGATCCTAGATGCAGTGCCATTTGAGTACAGCAGGGCATACAAATTCTTTTACTGCCACCTTTCTGCTGCTGACAGTCTTTTACTGACAAATCTGAACTGATAGCTCAATACTCGTGAGGGACAGTCAAACTGGAAACCTATGGCTGTTAAGACTGTTGCATTAACACTACTATATATTATTTTTTTTATATACACCGCGTTGCACTCATTTGAACACAATGCTCAGCTTTTAAGGCATATACTCATTTCTAAAAATGTCCATTGTGTTGAAACTTACTTTAATTCAGTTATTGTTATTTAGAAAGTTGACAAACAGCATTATAAAGAATAATGTAAAGAATCATCAGCTTTCTTTTGGTATCCAAACGCTCAGTCTGTACCACATACCAACTAAAAATTAGCAATACGTGAAAAGTTGGGGCGAGAGGCCATTAATGACTAAAAACAATTGCAATTATGCCTGGGTATTATATGCTTGTAATGCGGACATATAAATTACAAATAAACATTGATTTTTCCTTTTTTTAAATGTCTAAAGCATGGCCTGGAAATGAATGAAGATGGCTCTGTGACTGAATGAACTTTGGTCTTATTTGGAACAGCTCCTGGTCTCATTTGGGCCAGTGTGGATCATAGACAAACGTGTGGGCATAGAACACAACCTAACCCGGGGCGGACCCGGCACGACCCACGTGGCCGACGTGAAGCGCCCTGGGGTCCTCTTCTACTCCTGATGGATGCATCGCAGAACGTCTTACTCTCTGAATGTCAGAGGGCTATATGATATATCCAGCAAACTTTCGTAGGTGGAAAGAAAACAAAAAAAAAATGTTTCTGGTCTTGCAAATACTAAAACCACCAGCAGCAGCAGCCACCCTGAACCCCAGTTCTCTGTACAGACACCGAGGCTTATGAAGACCAACAACGTGTACACCGCACAGATGTTCCCCTCAGGGTCACCAGGGGTACGAGAGGGGGGCAGACTCGAAGGCCTCACGCCTGGGCCCGGGGACTGCAGTGTAGTGACCACTCCTCCAGGACTGTGTAGGGGTGCTGGGGGTGTGAGGGGCAAGGGGCCCTCCACTATGTGTTGGGGGCTTGGCTGAGGCTCTGGGGGTGGAGCTGCTGCCACTTCTGCTGCTCCTGCACGGCCAGCTGCTGGCACTGGTCCGATGTGGAGAGGATGTTGAGGAGGGGGTTCACGCAGTTTGGGGGTATGATGAGCCCTGTGGCGGACGGAGAGGAGAAGCATCAGGATGACAAGTTCATAAACCAGGATCGGAAAACCTGTGAAAAATTCACACCAGGACCGAAGTTTTCCAGTCCAAATTGGATTTACTGAGATCATGCATTTAATCATGCATTTCCTTATACACTTGACCAAAGCGATGGCTGCAGTGACAGTGTGACATGATCCCTCAGCGGCTAGGGTGTTGACTCCTGCCAGTAAAAGGTACTACTGGGTTCCACCCATGTCCACAGCCTAACCTGTATAGCAAGTTTGGCTCTACAGGTTGCCAATCCCTACATGGAATTTAATTACACACACATACACCTCTCAATTCTCTGCAAATCCTTTTGGACTAAAGCAAGTCCCATTGTGGGAGTTACAGAAAAACACGACGAGAACAACAAAAACTTACCAACTATCCTCTGTCCATCCTCGGTTCTAAGGCGAACGATCTGCATTTTGACATTGGTTCCGCTGACCGAGGACAGCACGTTCTCCACCTTTGTCCACACACTGAGAACCGAGCCGCAGAGCACGAAGTACGTCCTGCATCGAAGACCGATCTCACACTGCAGGCCCACTGACGCCTTCTTACAGTTTCCCCGCCTGGTGGTCACAGAAACACATCACCCAAATCAGCATACAGGTCAACCAGGTCAGCATACAGGTCAGCAAGATCAGCATACACTTCAACCACATCTGTCCAGTCAGATGTACTAAAATAAATAGAATCAGAATGACTGACTATACAGGACTGTTTTAAGATGGTGATTATTTCTGTGACAAAAAATACCCAAGCTGGGCTTTCACCAATCGACTTTCTTTCGATAATGGAATGAGCAAAGCCAAGGTATCAAATATGTGCATCAATGTGCAGGTAGACTATATGTACAATTACGAGATACATCAAAGTCGTTTGACATTTCAACTAGCTTGTAGCTTAAAATACAAAAAAATGTTGTTCAAGAATCTTACCCAAAAACATTCCCAAAACACCTCCCACTCACATCACCAAGCCAGTTGAGCTACCATAGTTAGCATCAAAGTTTCACAGGTAGTTAGAGTGGTTTTAATTCTGAAATATCTCACCTACTTCCTGAGAGGGGCTTAACCTTACACATTGTGACTTTAACTATTAAACTAGGATCATCAACATTTTCTTTGACTAGCCAGGAACCGACCAATGACAGTTTAAATGACTGGGAAGTAGGGGACATGCTGTGCACCTACCAATACGCATGAGAGCAGATCTTAGCAGAGGACTTGAACTGGTCAATCCAGTGTTGTTTTGCATCTTCTGACAACACCTGCAAACAATGACAATCATTTAATTTAAACTGTGCTGTAGGTGAGATTCGAGAAGAAGATAGAGAAACTAATTTGTCCCCATCCCTCGCTACATTTCTCCACCATTGACAAGTGTTGCAGTCACACTAATGGGATTGACAGGTTGGTTAGATTTCCAGAACCAATCAGGGTACAGATAGCCTGATTGGTCAGAAATGAGGCGAGAGTGGTCTCAAATCATCATAGTTAGCCAGCCACAATCAACGAGAAACAGATACTCACACATTTCACTAAATAATAGCTTATGAATGGCTATGGCATTAATCACTCTTCAATCTTACCTACTGCACCTTTAAAGACTCATATTTGCTATGGTGTCATTTATGTGAAGTAACTCATTAAACAGAATCAAAGCTTGAGGCGTTACCTTTTTGAACCTCTTCTTGATGTCAACGTAGGTCTCCAGTTTGAGCTGCTTGCCGGTGTTGGGCCGGTACACCAGGAACAGCCTCTTCTTTGGGTTCAACTCTTTCACCAGTATGGCTGTCTTCCTGTTGTTTCGCACCTAGAGAGAACAGGATTCAACAATCAATTGGAAATTTTGGTCATTGCTCCCTGTTTTTATACATTTTGGATGGAGCAGTAGGTCCCAAACGTTATATGTGTGCACAGGATTAACTAATAAAATTGGTCTTATTTCCAAAATGTAATTAAAATCCTGATTAATGATCTGGGGGGGGGGGGTGCTGAAGTGCTTTGTGTGGTTGCCCTGACAATGGGGCACAGAGCAGACATACCTGCACGTAGAAGCCGTCATCAGCCCCGCTCTGGTCTGCCCAGGCATGTGTGGCCTCCTCCCACGACATCCCCCTCTCCACACTCACCTGACGGAAACAGAAGCATCATGTTAACATTACTACATGTAGCTCATAATCTGGGAGGTCCTATTTTGTTACAGCAGAACATGGGGGAAGAGGGGAAGACAGCAGAACCTGTGACTGACACCAAAATCTACAGGGGTGGCATTATACTTTGTTTCAGAGAGATATCTTCTACAGAAGAGAACAATTTTTTGCTGGTAGACGAAGCGTTAAGCAAGGGGGTGATTGTGTATTTCTACAGTGGCAAGTCTACACAGTGTTGCGGTGGAACCGTTGGGACACATTCTCAGTTTACTGCTGCTGGCCAAGTTTGTGTGTACAAATATGTCCAGCAGAACATTGATATTACCAAGATGACGACAGACCCTCTAGTAATTGTACGCAATAACAGTGAGATGCCTGCAGCAGTTCTTATTTATAGCTGGAAGTGTTGCCGTAGAGTAGGGGTACATACGGTGTAGAGCTCAACATGGCCCGACGTGGTGTAGCCCGGCGTCAGGAACTTCTTGCACTCGACCTTCTGCACCTTCTCATCACCTGAGCCGAGATCTGAAAACACAGGACGAAATCAAGATCACATGAGTCATTAGAGCAAATATGTTAGCCTCAAATGAATACCCATATGTAGGCAGAACATGAGGCTACTAAATCTACACACACTCCTTGTAGAACAGGTCTGACCCTCCCTTACCCAGAATGCCCATGTCAAATCTGCCATTCCTCTTGGCCTCCTGTATGACTGCCGCCAGTGTGTCTGCAAAGTACTGGAACAGGGAGTTCTGCTGCTGCACCTCCATGCCCAGAATACGGTTGAGGAACTTTCCAATGTTGTTGTAGTCTGTGAAAAGAAGAATAATAATTTAGAATTTACCTTTATTTGTAAAGTTGATTTTAAATAGTAAATGCACAAATTGTCTTTATCCGTTTCAGGGCTCATTCTCCTCTCTTACCTTTGTCAAGCGTCATCACACCAGATCTTTCTTCAAGAGTTATGAGACCCACTCCTATTAAGCCACATTGAATTTCTACAGAGAAAAGAAATGGACATTAGCATTTACTACACTCCATCAAACTCAAATTAAGTCTGGGAACTAATCAAAACATACATCACACATTTATGGTGTTTGCAGGAACCTCTACGATATCAGACATGTACGTTTACTAATTAGTTAAAGGTTTCGTACATTGGCCCCTAGTTTATAACATTTATAATACTGCAAATGCAAGGGCTTTCATTAGTTGAAAAAAATATCTAATCGCTATTGTGCATAATTACGTATACGGACATAATTCGGAGATGGATATTTACTCAAAAATATTAGATTCCCACTTAACAGGAAAACAAATAACCCATACCTTTGAAGAAATCCCCGTCAAAATCTGAAGGTGGCGACACGAGCGGAGAGTCAAGTTTCACGATGGACTTCATGACGATTTCCAGAGCATTCCTACCATACTGATAAAGCACACAGCAGTTCAAAGGTCAGCCGGCACTATAATCTCCAACCACAAATTCAACTATATCCTCCTCCTACCTTGTTGTCAAAGTTGTATCGGCTGAGGTCCCTGGTTTCAGTCGCCCTCCTGTCTCCATGGGTAAGAGCACCCTGTTGTAAAAACCCAAGAATTAACCAATAGCCACAATAATGATCATCCATCTGAATGAGTCATCCATCTGAATGACAATACACAACACAAAATAAGTTGCAGGACAAATTTTTTTTTTTTTTTACAATCTAAAACCAATGAACAGTCCAGCTTTCTTTCTTTAATCAGTTGCTGATAGATGTCAAATGCATCAAGTAAGAATCTGAATAACTTTATAATTATCTCACAATTATCAATAGAACGACTGCTAGCATTCATGAAAGGTATTCACAGACCATGCAACGGCGACCCCAGCAAACTGTCACAAGAGATTCATGGGGCACCTTATGACTCCTGGACTATGCTTCCAAAAGGGTGGTACTTTGTTCAGTGCTGGGTCTTTTTTTAACCCTGCCCACACACTTATTAGATGCTGTTTAGGTATGATTTTGGTGGCCTGCAGGCTACAGTGGTACATCCTGCCGGGGGGGGGGGGGGGCGGGGGGG
>JAOPUD010000079.1:7502100-7515642 GCA_027122715.1 Trisopterus minutus
ACACACACACACACACACACACACACACACACACACACACACACACACACACACACACACACACACACACACTATTAACTCTGAAATACTCTCTGAACTGAATGTTTCTATTCTATTCTACGCATGTACAATGGTTACTTTACTTATTTTTACCTATATCTATACTTCAGCCCTTATTATTGGCTACTACAGTTTATGTTTTAGTGAGATAATGCCTCATATGCACCTCATCATCCCTTATAAACACAGTACTTGGACTCCGCCTCACGCTTCAGAGTTGACCCTGTGGGTAGATGAGCTCCAGCCTACCGTTCATGTTCCCGATGTAGACCAGCTGGTTCTGGTGCATCTTGTCCATGGAGCCCAGCGTCACCTCAGCTCTGCTCACCAGGTAGTCTGGACCACACAACCACATGGAGGAGATATTAAAGAGAATACAGAACACAAATGTAATATGCTATGAGTTTACTTACATTCAGTAAGACGTTTTCATAACCTTGTACCATTAAACATAATAAATAAATGATTTGGTTGCGGAAGTGACCACTAGATGGCAGACATAGGAGGTTTTCGGTACCAGGGGAGCTGGTGCAGCGGACGTGGATGGGGTCGTCGATCTTGGCCATGGCGTCCAGGATGATGCCCTCCGCCTCCACCACGGCGCACTGCAGCAGGCAGAACTGCTCCTCCTGCAGCTTCCTGGTCAGCTCCCCCTCACGGCACGCCTGGAGGGACACACACAGGGTCAGAGCGGCTGGCACTTCTACCGCCTCAGCCACAAAAAGTCTAATATCTTTGATAGAAATCCTGTGATTTCTAGCCTGGGATCTGTGAGCCGGTTTCCAAGTCCCGTTGATGCACATACACCCGAAGCTCAATGGACCATTGGCTTGGCCCTCTCACACACACCACACACATGTGGGACAATCTGAATGGTACTAGGTGCAATGACATAACTAATGTGATACAGCAACATAAAGATAATACATTTTTGCCCACTTTCTAGGGGATCCAAAACACTTTACGATAACCCTACAAAACAATTGAATCTAAAAATTATAAATAGATAGGATATAACAAATAACATTCAATAATATGATAAATAATAAAGTACAATTTATGAAACATTAAAAACTAATAAAAAACAAATGGAAGGGGGAGTAAACATTAAAAAATCGATTGAAAAACAACTTGTTTTCCACTGAAGCTAACTGAACCCCATCCATCCATCCATCCATCCATCCATCCATACCTGCTGCTGCAGCTGTGCCTGCAGGCTCCCCAGCTCCATGCCGGCCATCTGTCTGTGCTGGTCCAGGGAGCTCTGCTGGAGCTGGGCCTGCTGCCGGAGGGACGACAGCTCGGAGTCCTTCTCTCGCACCGAGCGGTGTAGCACCTCCCGCTCCGCCTGCAGGCCCGCCAGGGTGCCAGTCAGCTGGGACCCGACCTGGGGGAGCACACGCGCACACACAAAACCATAATTTTAATAAATCAGTATTTTAAGGAGCTTCCTATAAGAGATTAATCGCATATAAAAATAAAATAAAAAAATTTGAATTTCTTAAAAATGTGTTAGATACTTCTTTAACGTTCGCACAGTTGAGTAAAAACAATTGATTTAGCTTAGACCTCGGATTAGTATCTGACAAACAATGTAAAGCAAGCCTTTAGCGTGAGGAGGTCAAAGGGCTACCATCTCTTTGGTCTGCAGGGCGGTGCTTGCGTTGGACGCCTGCATCCTCGCCTGGTCCAACTCTCGCCTCAGCCTATCGATCTCCTGCTTCTGCTCTGCGTTGATGGCAAGCTGGTAGAAATATACCACTATTAAATACACTGCGTTTAATACAATGTATGTAGTCATGAAAAATGTGTGTCTGTTCTAATGTGTCTTTTTAGAAAAGGTCTGCACCATATGTAAACAAATGAATACACAGTATGTAGGTGTGCTTTCAGGGTATGAATTCAATGTGTTTGTATTCAAATATGTGTTTTCAAGATATGCATGTATAAAAAAATATATGTGAATTAAAAATGTGTTCTGTTGCCTGACTCCACACCCATAACATCAGTTGATTCAAACTTAAAAAGTAGATACTTGTTTTTGATTAATTAAGAAGCTTGAGTTGTATTGTAGGGTCAGAGCAGCATCGGTCCATACCTGTTGCTGCAGCTGAGCCCTCAGAGCCTCCATCTCCCTGTTGTGCCGGTCTCTCTCCTGGTCAAGAGAGCTCTGCTGTGAGTGGGCCTGCTGCCTGAGGGAGCTGAGCTCTGCGTCCTTGTCGCTGGCCGAGCGGAGCAGCATGTCTCTCTCTGCCTGGAGCCCGGCTAACAGGCCGCTCAGCTGGGACCCTTCCTGCAGAGGGACAGGGTAATTCAATCAGACTGCTTTGTGTGCACGCACATTTGGAGATGTTTGTGAAGTTACACATGTTATTGCGTTGACAAATTTGTTCTCCTTTAGGAGTTCAGTATTTTGTTTTGTTTTTAAAAACAGGTTTTTATAGATACACCATTTCTCTGGTTTTTAGAAGAACAGAATTTAGTTAAACATTTGTTTGATAGAATGAACTATTTTTTATTAAGAGGTACACATAATTTTTTTCTCATACCATTTCCTTCTTTCCCAGAGTGCTTCGAGTAAGATCCAGTTCCGCTTTTTGCGCCAACAGATCTTTCCTCATCCGCTCCATCTCCTGGTGCTGTTTTTCCATCTGACATGAAAACCATTGGTCATTCATTACTAACCCTAACAACCACATAACATGCATAAAAAAACAACAACTACCGATTCATTAGCACACAGGTAATAATACAACATTGTGTGACCTCTTCCTTGGGTCAAAGGTTATGAGTGATCCTTCCTCACCTGTGCTCTGTGTTCCTGTCGCAGGCGATCCAACTCATTAGACACCTGCTGTTTAGTGATTTGCATGTCGTCTTTGTCGTTTTTCATACCCGACAGCACCCTAACCGTCTCTGCATTCTGCATACAGACACAAATACAGCATAAGTTAACACCGTTCTGCTGGTGTTAATAGCTAACACCAGCAGAACGTATTTGTGTGCTGAAGGACTACTTTACCTTCTTCATGAGGTCTGCATGACTGGTAACCAGCTCTGCGTGTCGCTCCTTCAGTTGAGAAAAGCGCATCTCTGCTGCATGGGCCCTGGCTGTGGTAGCAACAGCAAACGTACAGTCAATCAATTCATAAATACGGTAGACCAGTGCCACACTTCACACAATCATCTTGTCTGATCATGTGTAATGTACATGTAGGTGAACAGCCCAACTGTACTCACCGTCCGCCTCCTTGTAGCCCACCTGGGCGCCGGCGTTGGCCACGCCCGTGCAGCGCAGGGCCTCCACCTCCATCCTCAGGTGCTCGTTGTCCACCAGGGCCATCTGCTTGTGGGTGGTCTGCTCCTCCAGCTTGGCCTCCAGCCGGTTCACCTGCCCCTTCAGCTCCAACACACACCTCTGGGCCTGGGGGCCGAGAGCACCTACTTTACATAGTCTGTGAGTCTGTGGGTCGTTCAGCGGATGCTCGGACACCACTTGACTACAAGCGAAGGCTGAGAACAGTCAAAGTATGCCGACGGTACCGAAGCAGATGCAAAGAGAAAATCTCAACGACAAAGTTGCTAAGGAAGATTGGACGACAGTGCAGAGTAGCAGCAGGAACCAGAATAGGAAGTTAGTAGAGGCTCTTTAGTTAGTGCCTGGTCAGTGGCTTGTCCTCGCAAAAGATGACGCGAGTGATGTCTCTATGAGATTCCTCCTCCTTACTCCAGCTAACAAGGACCCAGCAGACACACCTCGGCTTTGATGAGCTGTAGTTCAGGCTTCAGGACCAGCAGCTCTTTCCTCAGGATCTCTGTCTCCCTCTGCTCCTGGGCCTCTGGGAGACCATACTGGTTGACGGAGTAGTACTAGCCAAACACAGATTGTAGTGCTGTAAAATTCTGAGCCAACGTCAATACAACCTAACTTAGTGTAATGAAAACGTTGTTTTCCCACAACTCACAATAGCAATAATGCTCACAGTCTCTCTTGCAGTCTAATCTTTTCATGGTTAGTTACTAAACACCATAATAAGTAACATCCCAATGCTTCTATGTTTCCCCAATGGAGGATGTCATTGCGATGGAACGTCCTGATGCACCAGCCCTATACCTGCTGGTTCTGGGGAGTGTCTCGGGGCTCTGGCTGTGGCCCCGCCTCCTCGTCCTCATGAGGCTCCTCATTGCCCACAACCACCACGGGTCTTTTGTATTCAGCAAATGCGCCGGCACGCAGAAAGTTTGGAGGGGACTGTCGGGGGGGAAAAACGGGTCATTAACATGGTTCTAAGGTGAAAGATATGCTCTGAAAGACAATGGAGATTTGGTGAAAGCATTACTTACGTCTGGTAGGTCTGGGATCTGAATTATGGTTTTAAAGAACTCAATTTCTCTAGTCCGGTTGTAGAACTCTGTGAGACTAAATAAAACAAGTACAGATGTCATTGTCACCGGTCAAGTCTAACGCAACCACTGACCACATTCATCACAGATCAACTTTTACAAGTTTGTCCTTGACCAATGAAAACATAACTTGCAGATACCTGTGCGAGCTTGATCAATAAAAACATACCTTGTGAACAGATCCCGAAATCTCTCTCTGTGTCCAAGAAGAGTATCCGGTGAAATACCTTTTAAAACAACAGGATAAGATTGGAGTCTTAAGAGGGCTGAAAAGTGAAGTGCCTACAGTGTTCGAGTAGGTACGGAGTTTCATTCCCATTATTTGCATATATACAGTATGTAATGGAAATCCCTGTATATCCATTGGGACAACAGCGTCCACTAAAATGCCCAGGAAGTAAACAGTAATAGCTCACGGCTGTGGAGTTTGAAGAGCAGTATGACGGAGAAGTGGTAGAGGAAGCTGGAGTCCAGGATCACGGGGATAAGGGGGGCCAGCCGACACTGGCCAGAGGCGGTGGTGGATTTAGCCCCGATAGCGTCCACCTGACGCAGCACTGAGGTCAACCAGAGAGGATGTGTTTGATCATTCATAACAGCAATAGCAGAGTAACAGTATGATTATGTGATGAAGTAGAGTTGTATTATTATTTGTGCTACTATCATTATAATAATAATACCATAATAATAATAGGAACAATAATGATATCAATAAATATTAGTCTCATTTTTATTATTATAAGTTATAATAATTATAATAATAGATGACATCCCTAAATGGAAGAGGATACAAATTGACAAATACATAATATTGCAACAATGATTGGACAAACCTGTGTCAGCAAATTTCAGTCCATTATCCAGGTAGTCCAGTAATTCCTGAGTCATGTCTAACCTGTGATAAATACGTAGAGAGACACCTTAACATATGAACCCCTTTATATTCATCAGATCAGGGATGCTACTTATACGCACTGCTATGTTTTATTGCAATAGTCATTTCAGGTATTTGTTTGGAATTCACTGATTTATAAATTCAGAACTAAGGATACGTGCAAGATCAACAAGCAGTTCACTATATTATGAAAAGCATAATGATGATGAACAACCGCTGGATTACATATATATCATGCCAGAGTAGTAGGTGGGGGTGGAGAATAACAACACATAACACATCAAACCATACAACGTTATAAGTAATAATGTGAAGTGAGTGAAGAGTGTCAACGTACACTTGGTTCATGTCACTTCCTGCTTCTCTCTCCACGGCCTCATCGCTGGCCTCCAGGTTGCCAGGGATAGACTTGTGCTGGAGATGAGATGTCATGTTAGACCACTAGAAGTATTATCAGTAGTAGCAGTAGTACAGTAGCAGCAGCAATAGTAGTTTAAGTAGCAGTAGTAGTAGTAGAAGCAGTAGTAGCAGCCCCTGAGTAGGGTGTTTGAATCCATGCTAATAGGATGTCCACATCGTCTACCTGTTGCCATACTACCTGCTCATTAATGACATGTTCTGAATATGAATCACTGTTAAGTGACTGACTGTGGCCTAAAATTAAATAATGCTGCAATATTCATAGAGACAACATATATTGCCTTGGATTGGCTCTATAGAGGAATGTATGTTGTCGTCTTACCTTGACGTGAAACTCCATTTTGAGACAGAGGAACTTGGCGGACAAAGCCACGATGTGTCCATATCGGTCATGAAGGTTTCCCTGGGTCATTCAAAACATTACATCATCGATTAATTCTTAGTTAAAGAAATGCGAGTAAACTATAAAAAATAATAATAATAATAAGGTAAATGGTAAATGGACTGCAGTTATATAGTGTTTATTTGTAACCAGAGGCCACCCAAAGTACTTTACAATATTGCCTAACATTCACCCATTCATAAACACATTCACATAACGACAGCGGCATCAGCCATGCAAGACGACAGCCAGCTCGTCGGTGCACTTCATCATGCTCGATAGCATTACCGAAAGTATTACTTTTTAAATATATATATTTGTATATTAGTGTATATTTTTTGTGCTGTGCTTACCCACAGAATGCCCATATCTCGGACATTGCGAGACCATCTGTTGCAATCTCGAACAGCCTGTACATCGAACAACCACAACAACAACAAAAAGATCCACAGAATAATATTTGAGAACTGGTATTTCCTTAAGTCAGTTGTATTAATAGCCCAGCCTCACAGTCAGTCTCAAGGGCCCCACAAACCCCAAATAAACCATCCTGTCAATGACAAAAGAGGTACCAGATAGAAACTACTAGAAACTATCATTACTACTACTGCTATTTCCACCATTACTACAGGAACTATGACTTATCTTAGTACTTGGTAAAGGTAGTTAGCTACTAACCCTCAAAATCACTGTTAATCGATAAAAGCATCTGCGTAATGACCACGCAATTCCAAGTGTTAGTTCTCAAGTCAAGAGGTACAGGTTCCTGAAATGGGCTGCTCTTGTGTACTTACGTTGGGGTGTCCGTCCCTGAGCACCTTATGCAGCATGTAGCAGTACTTCCAGCTGATCACGGAGCTGCTAGACAGAGGCAGGTTCTGGCAGTAGGACATGAAGGTGGTGGCGCCACTCTCCTTGTGTGTGCCCAGGATGATGTCTTCACATTTATAGTTAAGGAAACACCCCGTTAAACATCATGACATGCAGAGTTTCCCATACCAGGTAAGTCCAGTTTAGTTGGATGGTGCTTAGTCACAGTGAAAGCCTCAAAGAGCGTTACAGGCCTACAATAAACCGTCTTATCCCATACTTCCATAGGAGGTAAATGAAGAAAGATCTAGAAGGAACACAGAAGAATCCCCTTCTCCCAGGGACTTTTGTTGGCAGTAATTACAAATCAAATATTTGAAAGTTGATTAAAGATTATGTAAAATGATGCTTCATTCTTTTTTAGGGCTGTTTCTCTGATATTTACAATGTTTAATTGTCAATACAATATGGACACATTGTGTTATCAATAATAACAATTTGCAATATATGCAAATATCTGCCCCTATTCCCACCAACCAACAACTATAGTTGTATAGCCCATTATCACGACAAATGTCTACAAACACAACAAAGGATACTCCTTGCATATTTTTCTTTGAGTGGGGTTTCGGCCGAGGTGAGGGTCTTGGTGATGCTGTGGAGCTGAAACAGAGGTGGGGGGGGGGCAGTTAATTAACGTTCATCAAGAGTGGCCCAGCGAAGGGGAGCATTTGTTAAGTTAAGCAAATGCCATTGTATAGTATCGCTACAGTAGGCTTTTGCTTTTGCGCCAACTATCACCGACGACGGTTGTGTTTAAAGCAGCAATGTTTGAAAAATAAATACACCTATTTTAAAAAGAAACGCAATGTTCATAGTCTTGATACGGCCTCAGGAGAAATTGTCCTTATCATCCGGTGGAAAAAAGAAAAGGACCTACCTGCTGTTTTCCAAACTGCTCCTTCTCCGCCGCCAGAACCTTTTCCGTCTTATCCCCTTTGTTCTTTGATTTCAGCATGATGAAAAGTATCTTCCACTGAACTTATAAATAACTACTGGAGCGGTACGCTGTTTACGTGCGCTGAGTTCAGTGCGCTGCGTCGGTTCTTGAAGATGCGCCCGACGCGACTGAGGAACGCCTCAGCAATTCTTTCTTTGATTTATGCCTCACCCTGCCACAGTCCAGTATGGCAAATATAACTCGAATGTAACATCATGAAAATAACGAGGACAGGTTCCGTTTTTTTACTCAATGATCTCCGTAAAATAAGTCCAAAGTAGTCAGACTAAAGACTTAAAAAAAACTGTTTTCATCCATCAGATGCAGTCTATGAGTCACTGGGCATGGTCTGTATGCAGTGAAACTTGAATGACAATAAGAGGACACAGCCAGGCAACTGCCTTGTAGGACTGGTTTACCACCCCGCCCACAAATCAGCGACAAATCACACTTAAGACGTTAAAAAGAGACCTTCAGAAGAACCATAGCTAGGTAGCCTACTGTTCATCGCTTGCATTTCATAATGATGTATAAAACAATCATTCAGAAAAGTATAAAATTATAAATTTACACCAGTATAACCTCTTATAAAAATATCAGGAAAAAATACACAAATACAATATAAAGTATGTCAGTACAGTTTGAAAGTGTAATTGTTGTTTGTGTGTCGCAGTAAAGTGACATCATTCTGTACATTGTAAACGATGCTTTAGTTAATACTTCCTTCCTGAACTCAATTTAGATCTTTCAGCTCTCTGTGCTGGAGTCACGCTTTGGGTGGTGTTTCAGTGCCCTGATGGAAAAGGAGAATTCAAAAATGTTCAAGGTCAACACTTAAATTCTTGCAACACTTTGTTCATGCCAAACAGAAACAGCAGATGAGTTCAACTGAGACAAATCGATAAACATCTACCTTGTCTGTTGAAGATCTACTGTAACAAGAGGATTTCAGACAGGTGTGGGGACAGTGTGGGGCCTCACTCAAGCTGCTGTTGTGGCTAAGGCCCAGACTGAGGAGAGCGTTCCGGTTCTTCACAGAACCCTTGTGTTGGAGCCCACTACTGTCCAACCCAAGCATCGAGTGCTGGGAGTCATCCAGAGCACGCTGCAAACAGCAGGACACGGACGGATGCCTTCCCTGGAAATAGGGGCATGAAAAATCTGTGAGCAACTCTTTCACAACCAAAAAAACAACAGCCATGTTCTTGAAATGATTCTGTTGGGTTCAGGTCTGGCATCTCACAGCATTGGAGGCGTGTGAGAGGAGCTCTGGATATTCGACCGTTGTAGCCGGCTGTTTTGTGTTGTTCCCCCAACAGTTCTTTGTCATCCGTGAACACGTCAGTGAATCATCTTGACTGTAAAAGATAAGACAAAAAAATCGTATTTAACGTAGATACAGAACCATTAAATGGTGCCCCCCTGCTTCACAGAGTGACTATGTTTACTATCATGCTACACTAACTTGTGAATTCAATGCCTAGTGGACTAGTTCCCTTCCAGGTGTGGTCTTTGTCTTGTGGACTTCATCACCTCCAGTGATCGTACGGGGGACGACTTTCCCTGTGGCGCTTTCCTGAGCACTGCTACTACATTCATCCCTGGCCCCCGCCCTACGTTTGCCCGGGTATCATGACCTTCCCCTGGCTCTCGTTCTCCAACACCCTTCACCCCTCCAACATCAGTAGTCCTCCTGTAATGGATCGTACCAGATATACTCTTTCAGCCGGTGGCGACGATCTTAAAGGATCTAGGTCTGATTTGCTGGGTTGTTGTCTCAGGTTCATAAGATGATGGGACAAAGGTTCTATTGGATCCAAAACGATCAGCCGTCTGTTCAGCTCTGCTCCGCTGACCAGTGCTCCCAAAAGAGGACAAGCCACACTTCCATGTCCACATGTTCATCCTCACTGCTCAGCAACGTACTTTTCGAGAGACCAAGTGTCCTCATGTCTTGACACCGTCTGTTTAATGCTGCTCTCAGAACTAGCTGCCTTGATGGAACTTGAAGGAAAGGTCTTGGCATCTTCTGCAATACTGGCTGTCACCGGAGAACCAGGCATTGCCTGATCTTGTGGATCACTCCTTTTCCCACAGCTTGTCATCATGCCAGGTCTGCTCTCTTCAGCCTCATCCATGCAAATAAGATCACAGATGAAATCCAACTGTTCCTGTTCAATGATTTCAGTGCACGTAGCCGTTTTCCCTTCAGACTGCTGTTCTGTCGGTTCCTCGTCAGAATCATCTCTTAGTGCTGCTGTAAAGTAAATAACAGGACCTTCCTCAAGACTATCATCCTGGGACCTTGGCTGGACAGTGCTACCCTGGAGGTTATGACTCGCTAGGTCATCACTTAAAATAAAAACATCAAGGGGGTCACACTTCTGCTTGAATGACGTCCTACACCCTGACTGGATGTGATCTTGGTTTCTCGTGTTGTTCTCATGCAACACGATCTACCTGAACTGCCCCGGTCTACACTTGTCGGGGAACTATAAGAAGAGCTGGGCTCAGAATGGAAACTGCCCCATTACAGTTTGGTGCTCTACCATTTTCTGGTGGGCATTGCTGGCATTTACTATTTTGACCGGGGAAGAGATGGCATGACGTGCTAGAGTGGTTTATAAGTTCACTCAAAGCCATTGGTACATCAGAAGCATCAAGGGACAGCCCAGATATAGAATCTTCTAGCTCTCTCTGTATTTTACTGCCAGTTGTGACTGATGGAAACACGTTAGGGGTGATTTGTTTGGCTTTTAAATTGCTGTTTAAGACCTGGCTGCATGGCTACTTCAGCTGCTCTTTAGACATTTCCAGAATGTTCGGTGACAGCATCAATGTATCTTCCCTAAGGCCACAGAAAGAAGATTTGATCAAATCACTAGAGTGTGTGACACATCCTGAGCTCTCTTTCCTATTGGTCTGGAAAGTAATCACCTGCCGACAGACTCTTGACGGCTCCTCCCTGCCAGTGTTACACGGGCCGTCTCCAAGTTCAACTGCAGCAGCTGCAGGTCATTCTGCTGATTCTCACACACCTACAAGGAAGACACAGCTTTATTTTGTGGTTTCAATGTATTTACTACAAGAAGATACAGCTTTATTTAGCTGTCAATGTATTTACTATACAAGTTTTAAGAAAAAATTAACAAATCTTGCAAAAAATAACAACACCACATTCAAAAAAGGAAAATTTCACAGTGATACGATTTCTAGTAACGATAAATCCCCTCAAAAATTCTAAAGTGCATTCGAGTGCAACAGAACAAGTGTCTCAGCGCCAAGACAGATAATGTACGACAGCAGGTAGGTATGCAGTGAGACCAGACTGGTAGCTCTGCTGTTAGTCAACACAGCGAGGACGAGGAATGAGGAAACCTTGTAACTATTCTGCAAGTTACACAAAGAGCTCACTATGTTGATAGTACTAAACCATATCGTTGGTGTCTCACAATGTAAAAAAAACCCATACACTTTACAGATGACGTATACACACAGCAGACAGACAGACGGAGACTGGTTTGTCCAAGATAAGGTAGCTGTATACACCTGTCTTAGGCAATGAAGCTCAGAGTCTGTGCGTTCCTGTTTGGACCGAGCCAGCGCCAGCAACTCATCCTTCCAGTCGCCCTCCCCTGGCAGAAAGCATCATTGCACACTGTCAAGCAGAACCATCTCATATACAGTAAAGCACAACTAGATACCATGTTATGTCAACCAGGAAACTATTACCACATTGTCTACCTTCAACACGACTCATCCCCTTCTTGGAGTAATAAAGTGAGTCTCAATCTGCAATGTAAGCACACATCTTCAACTATCTAAATGAGTAACTTAAAAGTGATGGGTGGTTTACCTGACCAGGCCAGATCCCTGCAGAGCATCTGGTGCTCCTGTTTGAGGCGAATAATTTCCTCTCTCTGGGCACTGCTTTGGACCACGTGCTGTTGCAACTCCTCTGCAACCACAGGAAATGCACAACAAGTAGTCCA
The DNA here is from genome assembly GCA_027122715.1 of Trisopterus minutus. Lineage (NCBI taxonomy): Eukaryota > Metazoa > Chordata > Actinopteri > Gadiformes > Gadidae > Trisopterus > Trisopterus minutus. The sequence goes on from JAOPUD010000079.1 coordinate 7,514,064, forward strand.
AAGAAGCAAGTCATTTCAATCCAATATGTACACAGTGTTTCCTTAAGCAAAGTAAACACTGTTTCCTTAAGTAAAGTAAACACTGTGGCATCTCCGATAATTGATCAAGGATGCCGACAGACTGCAGACAATGGGGTTTAGAAAGCCGAAATCGAGTGACCTTAACCAAATGAATCACGAGTACAATATAATACTATAAGAAAAATGAGTATAAACAATTGAATAATTGCACTGACAGAATTGCGTTTCCAAATATATAATAACTACATGGAAAGAGGCTTGGGTATGCTACTTTATTCTATATTAGGCTTAATTTTAAGGAAACCTCTGTTCAGTTACGTCAACGTCAGCAACAGCCCTGTGAGGGGCAGCATTGGATGAGTCTGGTACTGCTCACCTGCTAACGGCTACCAGAGTCACTCACCTCTGAGCCCGCCGTTCTCGTGCCTGTACGCCCTGTAGCGTCGCTTGGTCTCCTCCACCACCCCCAGGAGCCTCTCTGCCCGCGAGTGACTCTTCTTGAGTGAAGCCTCCACGTCCTGCAAGCTGACCCTCAGGTCCCCCATGTGGGCGGCAGCCTCACGCACGTCCTTCTCCTGAGAGGGAATCAATCGATCAACAGTGAATAAATAAATTATTTCTCAATCACAATCGGCTCGCAAACAATTACAAGCATAGAAGCAGGAAAGAATATTTAGAATAAAGCATAACAATATTTATACGTTTGAAATAATAATATCAATATTTGGAATATTTGATATTGTATTTTAATGCACAGATTATTAACAGTTTAAGAGAACCTGAACGCTAGATTGATTGAGCCATGGATGGATGGGTTTTAATTCAGTAAGATATATTTTAACCCAAAAGAGATAAAAGATTAAAAAAGAAAGGTTTAAATGGCATCCAGGTGAAGACTACTGTAGGTCTCCATGTGTGTGTACCTTGAGTTGGAGCAGGGATCTGAGCTCCTCCTCCCTGACCTGCAGGGAGCCCAACTGAGAGGACAGAGCCAGCACCGTGGAGGTCAGGCTCGAGTCTTTATCCTGCGGAAAAAGAAGCCGTTGCTTGAAAATAGATTAAAAAACGTTCACCAATACTGATTAGTTTATATTTTATGAAAAGGATTAAAGCCTGAATCCCGCAACCAGAACGGTTATACTGCATTCTTCGACATTGTTGATAGAAGTGAATTGAAATGAATAGAGAGTGTATGACATGTCTCTACTGTCCCTGTCTGATGAATTGATGAACCACGTTTTCTAAATGTGATCAGTTCAGTTCAGTTCAGTTTAACTTTATTGTCCCAAAAAGGGAAACTTGTCTTGCAGTCAGGTACACATAAAAAACACAACACAAGGACACACAACAAAGAGATAGACACGGGCTAAAATAAGTAAAAAAATTGACATACTTCTTCTATTCATCAGATTCAAATACATTTACAGGTATGAGCAAAGAATTGTGCAAATTGAGCAAACGTATTGCGCTAGGAATAAAATAGTTCTTTGTCCTATTGGACTTAGAAAGAGGGACTCTTAGTCTCCGGCCTGAGGGAAGGGCCTCAAATGAACAATGA
>JAOPUD010000079.1:7515742-7537808 GCA_027122715.1 Trisopterus minutus
CCTAGCCCACTATTTGAGGGGATTCATTTTGAATGTTTCTGTGTCTCTCAGGAGTTAGAGAGACAGAGAGAGCGCGCTAACTCTGTCTCTAACTCTCTGTCTCTAACTCTCTGTCTCTTACTCAATTGTTTGCTTGTTAGCCAGCACAAAACCAGGCACAATCAAAATTTCTTTAGGAATTTTCTAGTTCTATTTTTATTGTTATAACTTTTGCAAATTTTATTGAGGATTTCATTTTCACTTTGCATATTAAAATACACTTTTAATAACGTATTTACAAATTACATTATTCAATGGCATAATGAATTGTCAATTGCACAATGTAATGACTTATTGAATTGCAAATTGCAAATTGCACTCCATTTGAATTTTACTACATATATGCTTCCATAGGGTTACGTTCGCCTTGGACATAATAAATCCATAAAGTCCATGACAGCGTAAAGTATCTCCATGGCGACTGCTTGAATGAACAATCGTATTTAATCCATTTCCATCAATGATTGAATAAAAACAGGGAACTTTCAGTACATCTAGCAAACAAAACAAAACGCGGACAAACAAACACCTGCTGCCGGCGGTCGCTACAGGATGAGTAGCGCCCCCTGTAGCGTAGCGCCCCAGTAGAGCCCCTGTAGTGCATTGTTGATGAACTAAACAATGCACTTAAACATTCTTCCGTTTTTTGTGTGGCACAAGGTTCTTTTTCGTACATTGCTAAATAATAACGGTAAAAAACTAGGTCATACAAACTGGTTTGACCCTAAATATAATATACATACATAAAATACAAATGATTCACCTTCAATTATTAAAACCATACCTCTCGAATGATCCTTAATGATCTCCATCTTAAATTACAATAACAGGGTTAGACATCCTTCTCAAGGATGTCTACAATGTAAGGGATTATGAGCTGTATAATGTACACAGGTCCATCTTGCTGTACCTGCAGGTCTTGAGTGGTTTGCTGCATGTCCTTGTGCTCCTGTCCCAGCTGCTGAAGCTGCTGCTGGGTGGTCCTGAGCTCCGTCTGGAGGTCCTTTTCCCTGGCCTCTACTACCCGGACACGCCTGGTCAGGGCCCGGATCACCTCCACACGGTTCTGGAGCTCTTCTTTGCAGATAAAACGATAAACCTTTATTATGACCCTTTTTCCGTAACAAAAAATATGTTTCATACTATTATATTTACAAGTTTGTACTTCTTTTTTTTCATGAATTCAATAAAATCTAATTTACTGTAGCTATAGCTATGTATTATAGCTATGTATTACATGAATTTATAGACTTGTTTTTCTTCTTTTCTGTACCATCAGAGTACTTTTGTAAATGGAGGAAATGCCAGTCAAACTGACGGTAGACTTTGAACCGATGATGTCCTACTGTTTGTTTTCTCACCGTCTGACCTTGCGCACCTCTTCTCCAGGGTAATGGCTCGCTGGCGGTCTTGTTCCCAGGCACGGAGCTGCTTGTGGTGGGAGGCAGCCATGGTGTTCAGCTCCCAGTCCCGGTCTTTTAGCTCAGTGATCATCAGCTGCAGCTCTCTCCTTTGTCTCTTGATAGTGGAGCTCTCCATGTCACTCACAACTGACGTCTGTTTAAAAACAAAACAAAAACACAGCCAGAGGATTTGACAAATAAATAAAGGACATGAAACCCTTTATTTGTGGGCTTGTGAGCTGTGTGTTGTTTTTGAGAGGCAGTTCTGAAAGTTTTGAAGGTATAGCACATGTGTGTCCTGGGTTTGAACCCAGAAGGCTAAAGTCATAATTATCTCATATACTATATCTACACTTTTTTATTATTCAAACTCAAAATAGAGATGATGATTTAATTACTTACCAGATCAGTTGAACACTATTGCTAATATTTATTAAAAAGAGTGCTGTACAATGATATTATTGAACTGAATGTATTTCTTACTTGAGTGTGCTGTAACTGGGTATGACAATGATTGTCTACAGGGTAAGGTGGTACACTTCTGGCCAACTGCCTGACTGTCCCGTTTATTTCATTGCTAGATCGGACGGAAACTTTGCTGACATCAGCAGGAAATACTCCAACATTATTCTGCGAATATAGAAACAAAATACGTTTTCAATACATTCATACTATTTTCCTATTGAATTGTCCAAAACATATGCATCTTGTGGGATATGCAAATTAAATTGCTCACCTTTTTTATAGGCGTGCTCTGCCAAGGCTCGAAAGAGGGGTCTAAGTCAAATAAAAGAAAAGACAGACATAAGCAGTAAAAAACAATTTCTATGCATATTAAAACAAAAGACACATGAGCAAAGACAAATGTAGGCACTTTTCTATATTCTTTCTGAAAATCAACAATCATGTAGATTAAGATATACGTCTAGATTGTATATGGATTGTACATACATTGTTCATAAAACAACATTTATATTCCAAATTATTCGTTTACCATATGACCCGGGTGGAGTGGTCGAGGAGATTCCATGCGGTCCATCTCGACCTCCCTTGTCCATTGCAGGTCAGATTTGACCCAACCGCTCACCTCATTCAACAGTATCGCTGCTGTCACGGTAGGGCTGATGGCGAGTCTACGTTCAGGCTCACCAACAGCACTTTCTCTAGGCTGTTATCTTGGACAATACATACAGTTATCGATATTTCGAACCACATTTCTGGCCAAGAATCTGTCAATGAGATAGGTAGTTTGAATTTCAAATAAAACACTGTTGGTATGACTACTATTATTACTACTACTACTACTACTACTACTACTACTACTACTACTACTACTACTACTACTACTACTACTATGTCAGTATCCTTGGTGCTGTCTCCTTCTAACGATGGACCAGAAGATTGCAAAGTTCATAGAGACTCAAAATCGTGAGATAGGCTGCACAATAACAATAAAACATTACTGACTAATCATATCCAGAATCCGGAATGCACATTTGCGAAAAGTTTGTGTTGCTCAGCTTTGATTGGCTGTTCAAACCTCGCGTCATATAAGAAGTAAAGACAACCTTTCCGGCTGTAGGTTCAGTTATAAAACAACCGTCGATGGTCTCTCATTAATATGAAATAAATACTTAATGCACATTATTAAGGACAACTTTGGTTTCGTATGGGAACATTCGAAAACGGGTTATATTGTCGGGTTGATTTATCTTTGGGGAAAGAACGGTAGCAGTGCATTCGTATCTTCTTTAATAAAACGGAACTAAAATACCTATTAAAACTAGATCTGTACTTTATATATGACATTAATAAACTGTTAAATATATATATATATATTATTATTATTATAAAGAGAGAGATATGATTGTGGTCTACACTCCAAAGCAATAGGGGGCGGTAACGACCTAGGTGTGACGCCACACATATACAAAACCCACGAGGAAGAGCCGGAGCTTGAAGAGGCGTGCTCTATGTAACACAACTGAACTCTCTAATCTCAATTATTTCTTCAAGTTTAATTAACTTCAATAATGCGATCTACGTTATTGAAAAGAAGACATTAATAGTGTGTTTTGAAGGGTACGTTTCCTCATAATTTCTCCCATTCTATTTATTTAAAGGTCAGTTTAGTGGGCTCAACGTTAGCAAGCCTCTTGGTTGCTAGCGTCGCAAATCAGTTATTGCGTTATCTCTTGGCTCGGTAGGTGACAGCTTGGTAAGTTGAGGCTAGGCGTTGAATGAAACCAATACAAGTACAGTTTCCCATTCACTTACATGGGCGGTGTGGTGCCCGGACGGGGGTGCAATTCGTTAGGGCATTGTCTATAGAAGTAACACCATCTAGCTTAAACAGGTGACTCAACTGGTTCATTTATAAGTGCCGCATGTGTTAGCAAGCTAACGTCAGCTTGTTATAGACGTATTTCATTTCTGCGGGGCGATGCTAGTAACTAAGCAGTTCCTTATGTTTATGATATTGGTAAAAACAAAATACATGGTTGAGTTCTGTCAAATTGGACATGTCACGTGAAACTATTGTATGTGACCCTCCAGATACCCAGTTGCATCAGTAGAGTGTACTGATGCCATCTATACATAAGGGGTTATCTTCTTAGGTTAAAACCAAATGTTGAAGTGGTCCCGGTGTAATTTTGTAACCTGTATTCAATAGCCGTTACCAAAAAGGTTTTTAACTTTTGAATTTGTTTATAGAATATTTGTAATGGCTACTACTGAAAACATGGAATCCAGTATCCCAGAGTACAAAGGGGACCATGGTGCAGCTGACTCGGATTCCAAGGTTCCACATAAAGTCCTTTATTGTGGAGGTAATAATACATCATTTATTGAACGGTGTATATGATACGTTATTAAGCACTGTGAATGAATGCCTGTGATTTGTTCTGAAAATTTATTCCATTAGTGTTCTAACCCCATCTTTCTTTGTGTTTTAGTGTGCTCTTTGCCAACAGAGGTAAATAAACAAATATTAATGATGTAGTTTCTTGTCACTCCATTTATATTGGCTGTACCTTTTAGAGTACATTTCTACAATATAGGATTGTGGAATTTAAGTAATGTGATTGTACCCTTGTGTTTACAGTACTGTGAGTATATGCCAGAGCCAGCAAAATGCAGGCACTGGCTGGAGAAGAATTTTCCAGATCTCTTCGCTAGGCTGACTGTAGGTGAGTACCGGCCATAGATTATGTAATATTTGACAGGCACAAATGGGCATCTGACAAGCATCAAATACAAAAATACTACATTCCGTTTCTCTGTCAGCCCTGCATGGTATGGCTGCTTGTCCTTCATATTACTCATTTAAACAAGCCAATAATCAATGTGCTAGAAAGCTACAGCGTCCAAAAGTAAGATTGGCCTCATAAAATAACAGGCAGCATTAATTAAAAAATGTTTTGGTTATCATGGACAATCACACAGGGAAATCTTTCATTGCGTTTTGCCAGAGGCGATGTTTCTACAAATCTATCTCCTCCAATAACCAGATTATCTAATTTATAAATTTATACTGGTGGGGAAAATACAATGTCAAAATCCACCTGCCCTATACTCCATGTCCTGAATCCCATTGTCTGATTTACTTATTGGTAAATTCCAGTATTTTGAACATTGAGCCCCCTTTCTGGTTTGTCAAGGATGAAATGGAGTGGTTGTCACCCAAATTTTGACTATTCGTCTCGGGTATTTGCCTCATTTCAAATCACCCCTACTGCTTCACAAACCTGTCCTTAAAACAACCCTAAACATTTGTTTTCAGAAATGTGTAACTCACTGAGTGGTTAGTGGTGTTTGTTGATGTTTCTAAATCAAGTATCGTAGCGAAATACGTTTTCTGTTATGTTTTATTTGGCATTTTGTAAATCCATTGATTCCATTCCATTGATTCATTGCACGTTGACGGGATTTGGTTGTACTCTTTCCACTCGGTTCTAGCACTACTGTTGATACAGGGAACCAAGCAAAAAAACTACAACCAAACTGAACAGCCCCATTTCCGTTCCGGTCCAGTTTCCATTTCAGTGGGATTTACAAAAGGTTTAGGGTTTGCGTAAGGGTTAAGGACAGGTTTGTGAATGCCCATAGACAGCCATTCTGAAGCAGGCAGGGGCGATTTTAAATGAGCCAAATACCTGAGACAGGACCAATTGTCAAAATTTCAATGTCAACAACCCTATTTCATCCTAGACAAACCAGAAAGGGAGCTCAATATTCAAAATACCGGAATTGTCCTTTAAGAAATTGACTCACAATATTGGAATGTATTTTTCCATTCAACACATATTTCCGAGGTAAATTTGTAAGTATGTTGTCTATTTTGCTAGGTATCAGCAGCCCCTACTGGCAGAGCAAGGAATGATTGTGTTTTGAATGAATGAAGTTTTGTTCCTTCATATTCAAATGTGTGACTACTCATTTTATAGGGGCATCATCATCATAACATCAGTATGATGTAACATGTTTTCCCTGATTGGAGTTTATAAACCACTTATGGCAAGCCAGTTATATCAAGCATAATCTCCAAATGTTAAGTGGCCATTAGGTTTCAGCCTTTTCACAAAGGCACAAGGAATATTGCTTCCACTGGCACACTATCATGCGGTTGTTGCAAGCTCTCATTGTGTCACTAATTCAGTATTGTGTATTTTTCCTCTTTACCTGTCTCGCAGGCCCCCAAGGAAACATACCGAAACTGGAGGTAGTGACTGGAGAGGAACCACCATTAGTTGAAGAGGAGGAAAGGAAGAAACAGAAGCGAGGTTCATATGATATTTCAATAAAGGCAGGGTAGTGTAGTGGCTAGGGTGTTCGACTCCCAGCCGGAAGGTACTGGGTTTGATCCACAATTTCCTCAATCTACCTGTAATCATCCTTAATTAAGGACATGTATCCGAATGCACTATAAATTGCTTTGGATAAAAAGGTATGCTAAAGTACAAGAAAAATGTGACAAGATGAAGATGTAGACAGTTACTTGGTTTCACTTTTTTTTTTAACTTAGTGTGTTTGATATCTGTCGTATTTTCTTTCGCAGGTGGAAGAGGCCAGATTAAACAGAAAAAGAAATCAGTACCACAGAAAGTTACAATAGCAAAGATCCCGCGGGCAAAGAAGAAATACGTCACTAGAGTGTGTGGCCTGCAAACGTTTGGTAAGAAGAACACACTTGAATAGTCCATTCAAATAGACGGCTAGCATTAGTTTAAATTAAATTAATGCAATCGGCGCTCAATGTAATTCTCTGGCTTTCTGCGGTGCTGCCGAACTTTCCAGACATCGAGCTTAAGGATGCCCAGCGGTTCTTTGCCCAGAAGTTCTCCTGCGGTGCCTCGGTGACGCCGGAGGATGAGATCATTATTCAGGGAGACTTCACAGATGACATCATTGATGTCATTCAGGAAAAGTGGCCAGAGGTGAGTGCTTGCCTTAACACTAAGGAAAAACTTAGCTTTTCATTTTGGAACATTTACATTTAGTGCATTTAGCAGACGCTTTTACCCAAAGCTACTTCAAATAAGTACATTTTTCAGAAGAAACCTTATTAAATTAGCATTTTTATAGGAAACTGGAGCGAAATGTTTAAGTGTAAGCATTTTCAACATTTAAAAGTGGTGCCAAGACAAATGCGAAAGAGAAAATGTGTTTGCTATGGTCGGATGGCAGAACATTTTTGAAAGGGGGTATCTTTTGGCCAGATTTCTAAAGTGCTTGATGGTTGGCCTTCAGAAAGAAGGAGGACAACATAACACAAAAAACTGAGTCAAACTCTTTTGTTTTAGGTGGACGATGACAGCATCGATGATTTGGGAGAAGTCAAGAAGTGAAGACCTAATATGCACTTTTACTGATTATGGATGTGACATGTAACAGCAAAAACTTGGCCAAATGTACACGTTAACATTAAAAAAAAAAAAGAATCATTTTATATCTATTTTATTTACTGTATATAAATACTGCGGACAGGGCCACTGACTTGGCAATTTTAGTTATTGATAGCTGCTTTCTCATTTGCCAAAAGCTGTGGTATGATGTGAATCCCTCCCATTTCTCTCAACACAAATCTAGGCTAATAAATTTCAGTCTCATTCACCTGGTCACTACTTATTATTTGTACACATTTTCTAAATCAGTCAACACCTTTTTTGAAGAAGGCTTAAACAGTTAAGGTTTGATTCAGATCCTGGTTATCTGTTATACTGGTGACCAAGTTGCTAACAAACCACAAGCTGGTTGTTTTTCAGGGACTTTGAATCTGGTTGAGTCCCCTGGAGTGTGCGTCTTCCGAATCATAATAGTTTTATAATGATGGCGACATCCCTAGACGAATACAGTGTACACTTTTATCCATATTCCCTTGTGCAAATAGCACCTCCCTCGAGGCAACCAAAAGTACATAAAGACTGCTTGCATTTGTGTGCGAACCCTATACTTTTACATGTTATCAGGTTAGTTTGCATGAACACACACACACACACACACACACAGCTTCAATATACCCATCTCTGTTGACACTGTTGATAGCAGCAGACGGTCGAATTGACTTCCCGGGCTGCTGCAATGTCTCTAATGTTTAACACCACCCCGGTGGATATCTGCTGTGCCTTCGAGTCCCCCATCCTGGATAAGCTCTTGCCTCCCATCCTCATACTGGAGTTCATCTTTGGGCTGCTGGGGAACATCGTGGCACTGTGGATGTTCGTCTTCCACATGGACAACTGGAAGCCCAACTCGGTGTACCTCACTCACCTGGCCGTGGCCGACACCATCGTGCTGTTCTGCCTGCCCTTCCGGGCCGACTACTACCGCAGGGGTAAGGACTGGCTGTATGGTGACATCCCCTGTAGAATCCTACTGTTCCTGCTGGCGGCCAACCGCGCCGCGGGGATCTTTTTCCTCACGGCGGTGGCCGTTGACCGCTACTTGAAAATCGTCCACCCTCTACACCCCATCAACCGCATGGGGCTGGGCTACGCGCTCTGGGTGTCCCTGTCCCTGTGGGGGCTGATTGTCCTCGCCACGGGCTACCTGCTCTCCGACCGTCACTTCTTCTACAGCAACAACCGTACGCAGTGTGAAAGCTTCAACATCTGCATGGGATACAGCCCTCTGTCCACCTGGCACAACACCTTCTACGTGGTCCAGTTCTTCCTGCCCACGGCCATCGTTGCGTTCTGCACGATCAGCATCTTGTGGCAGCTGAGGACCAAGACCATCGACAGCAGCGGCAAGATCAAGCGGGCCGTGCAGTTTGTGCTGGCCGTGGCGTTGATCTTCGTCACCTGTTTCTTCCCTAGCACGATATCCCGCGTCGCCGTGTGGATCCTCAAGAACTGGTACAACGAGTGCATTCACTTCAGAGAGGCCAACCTGGCGTTCTACACATCTGTGTGCTTCACCTACTTCAACAGCGTCCTCAACCCTCTGGTGTACTACTTCTCCAGTCCCTCGTTCAGCGGCATCTTTCAGAAACTGCTTAACAAGCTGCTGGGGAGGAAGGAAGAGGAAGAGACGGTTGCGACGGTGGCTGCTGCAAGGATTTAGATACCACTTGGGGATTTTTCTTTATATGATACAAATGTTATCTCAAATGTTAGTGTAATAAAGGAATGGTGAGCTCTACCCATTTTAGCAAGAAAAATATTTGCAGTAGGTTAATGGAAATTAGGTAATGGATCAGTGTATTGGGCAAGCTGAATGTGTCAACTGCTTTGACATAATGTCATTTTAAGTGTGTATATTAGGCCTATAAATAAAGGAATGAAGAAATCAGAGCAATGTCATTAAGGCATTTCTTTATAATGGAATTTGTCACCAGAAATGGAAATCATAAATAACAATATACATTTTTCTGATGTTCTAGGAAAAAAGAGAATTGAGGCCTAGTGAACAATTTTAATCCAGAGGAAAAAATGTTAGTTCTTATGGTTGCATTGTTAGAGGAATTTGAATCACTATCGAAGTGTAGGCATATAGCCTACAATAAGTTATAGAAAGTTCCTAACTGTTCTACTGCGAACTAATTGCACCCTGGGGGACAATGATCTCCTATTCCTACCTTTGAAAACCTCTCTTTTCTTGCAAGACATAAAACAAAACTGTGGTGAATATGAATTTAAAATGTATTAAATATCAATACAAATAATTAAAGATAATCATATTTAAATATTTAAAAAGTCCGAGAAACTTTTGACTGTTTTCTTTTCTATCTTGGATGATTAATGAGGGAAAATAACAAAGCGATGACGTTAGAGCGCGTCTGGGCTCTGCGCAACCCAGACAACCCAGAGAACTTCTAGGGGGGAGACGACACAGAGCCCGGGCCGGAAACCAACAACGACCAAATAATAGTTAACAATAATTTACAGTTGCAAAATAGCTAGTGTTAAGATTAATATCTAAAGTATAACGTGTGAGACCGGGATCTGGACACCGAACCTAGCCGTTAGTGGGCGGATATCTGCAAAAGTGTGTAGCTGCACAGCCGCAAGTGGGAGGGCCTCGTTCGTTCCACCATCTGATTGGTTAACAGGCTGCCTCTAAATAGAAACCCAAACAGCGTAACAAGAACTTAGGCGTGGAAGAACCGAGCTAAGGTAATTTACCCTTCGGTTAATTTGAGAAGTGTCTGTTACCTGATGTTGCACTATCGATACACAAATAAAATAAAATTGACGCGATCATGCAATTTCTCTCAACAGATTTACTAGGATGACCAACATGGCAGAGAGCCGGCAGGTTAGTAGCCATAGCGAGCTCCGTAAATCAATATATATTTTTATTAACTATGAAGTTGAAGCAGTTATTGGTAGTGGACTCCGACTTTTAGACTATACTGTAGGTTATTCAAATGTTGACATTTTGCCTCATGCTGCATAAAGATCATCCGTTTCTGCCATTTCTGTAGGTTCATGACTCTGTGAGGCATTTGGACAATGCACTTGAGGTGTACCTCTGTAAGAAGTGCCCTAATTATCATTGCCCTCTTTGCCCAACTGAAAGAGTACAATTCAAGGCTGCACACGAGGCAGTGGGACACCTCCAGAATCATTTAACATGGACAGTTGTTCATGGGTGTAAGTTATTATTGTCATATGCCGAGATGTTTTTGTTTTGAGGTATTTTGTAACTCTTGTTCATTATTACCTTTCTTCTGTTTAAAATGTTGGTTCTTTTTTTTAAACTGAAAATCTGCTGAAAAGTGTAGCATAAGACTTGGTTATGTGCTTGTGTATGTTGTTTCTTGTTGACTTATGACAATTCAAATTGAAATTTGCAATTGCAATTGCAAAATATGTAAATATGTTAAATATGTTAGCTCAGATATTGTTATTTGTGTAGTTGTGAAAACCAAAACATTGTACATGATATTCCTCCTTTACTCTTTTACAGGTTTCAAAGTGTATAAATGTCACCTAAGCTGCCATGACAAACCCCATTATCACTGTCACAGTTGTCACAAATTCATTGTTAGAAGGTGTGACTACACCAGTCACATTAAGAGGCATCCTAGTCCAGCCGCCAAGCACCCTGGCTCACTTAAAAAGCACCCTGGCTTGGCTGTTGTGCCCCCCAGTCCTTCTGTTGGACCCCCTGGTCCTGAAGTTGTACCCCCCAACCCTTCTGTGGGACCCCCTGACCCACACCCAAGACCAGCTCCGTCTGGCTTGGTAGCTGCCAGAGGGAAGCTTGTGGAGCACCGCCCTATATTTGATGTAAGGCTGTACACCGAAAAAGCGGTACAGTAGGGGCCAACAGTTTAAACCTCATAATTTTTTCTCTGACACTTATCTAATCAGTATGTACCAGTATGAGCCGAAATTACAAATTACGTTTCTAAAAATATAATGCGCTCATCCACAAGTCAATGCATCCAGATCTTGGTAGTCTTATTCAGGTTATTGGTACTGGACTCTTCTGGATTTTTTGACTATACTGTAGGTTATTAAATGTTTACATGTTGCCACAAGCTGTGCCGCATAAAGATAATCTATTTCTGCCATTTCTGTAGGTTCATGACTCTGTGAGGCATTTGGACAATGCACTTGAGGTGTACCTCTGCAAGAAGTGCCCTAATTATCATTGCCCTCTTTGCCCGACTGAAAGAGTACAATTCAAGGCTGTGCACGAAGCAGTGGGACACCTCCAGAATCATTTAACATGGACAGTTATTCATGGGTGTAAGTGTTTCTTCTTGTAAATCTCATTGGTACCTCTCTGCAATAGATGTAGCCTAAGACTGTTACAGTAGCTTTTATATTGTAATTTGTTTAGTTGTGGAAACTAATATGCTGTAATTTATATTTCTCCGTTGCTCATTTCAGGTTTCAAGGTGTATAAATGTCACCATAGCTGCCATGATAAACCCCATTATCACTGTCACAGTTGCCACAAATGCATTGTTAGAAGGTGTGACTACACCAGTCACATAAAGAGGCATCACTACCCAGCCGCCAAAAGCCACATCTCGTCTGAAGAGTGCCCTGCCTCATCTGTTGTGCCCCCCAGCACATCTCTTGGACCCCCTGGTCCTCCTGTTGGACCGCCTGTTCCTCCTATTAGACCCCCCGGCCCTTCTGTTGCGCCCCCTGCCCTTTCTGACGGACCCTATGGTTCTCCCATTGGACCCGCTGCCCCTTCGGTTGTGCCCACTGGTCCTTCTGACGGACCCCCCGACCTGCGCCACAGACCTGCTGTATCTCGCCTGGTAGCTGCCAGGGTGAATTTGAAGGTGCTGCACTGCCCTAAATGTGACTTACGGCTCTACGCCAAAAACCTGAAGACACATCTTGTAAGGAGCCACACAGTTACCGGCGTAGATGTTGCTTATTCAAACCAGCTTGCCAGCCAGCGTGATGCCGGCAGTAATGGAGTTGATACCGCAATATTATTAAATACTTGATACGTCAATGTCAAAGGGTGTGCATTATTTTTAAGTTTTGCACCTCTTCTTTTTTAGCTAAATGGTTATAGTTAAGTTATAGATGCCAATGTGTCAAAGCATTCATGGGCCACACTGGTGCAAATTTACTTTTTGTCTATAAAACCCAATAGATTAAAGTAACTTATCTCTAGTCAAAGTATATAACTGGTATAAGTATGAGTCATACATTATTGTCCAATAAAAGGGCATCCAGGGGTGGTTTATTCCTAATGTATGTGCTGCAAAAACACACAATTTAGCTTTCGCCGAAAGATTTATACTTATCGGTCTGAAATGATAGGCCCTACTCGCGTTGTTTGGGGGGGGGGGTTTGTTTGACCACAGCCAAACAAATGCCCCGTTCCTCAAAACGGATGACTCAGATATCTGGATAAAAATGTTGACAATCAGACAAACCTATGATTTCTTTCCCTGAAAATGTAAACGGCTTAATCTGCTGCTTTAATATCACAGCAACAAGCTAAATTGTCTAAGCCTCCAAAAACATAGGCTTTAAACGGTGATGGAAACGTTTGTTTCAGTTGGAATGACATTCATAAAATAAAATTAATCCATATTCCATATGCGCAGTTTATTCTATCTTTGTTTTGGGGATTTTTAAGGAAGTAACTTTTAAAATCCTAACCTCGTTCAGACAAGTTCCCATCTCATGACAGAACGACTTTAAATTGTTTTCATCTCATGACAGAACGACAGAAGAAGGTTTTAAATTTACTTTACTGGTGAGAGAGAGGGTGGGACATCCGAGCATGCTTTCAAGGGAGGTAGGCCTATATCCGTTTCCGTTAAGTGGTGAGAGCATGGACCTATAAAGAAGTGAGAGGGTGAGAGGGAGCTTTATCCACTCAGTCCCAAATCAGGAGAAATGTTGTGATTATAGGTAATTGAGGTATTAAAGGGGTTGATTTATGATTTGAGTGTGATTAATACATGTTAATATATAACTGCTGTATTGACTTTGTTATGCCAGTATCAATTAACAACAAAGATTAATTTGATCCTGCCAATCAAAATTACACCTGTAAATAACACATAACATGGTCAATAAACTGCAAACTTTTGCTCCCTCGGGGGCAATTTGATCTATTATATTGAATTAACGATTTTCAAGTATAAAAACAGATCACAAAAGCTTTTACTTTTCATAATTCCAAGTAACTTTTGACAGCTTTCTTTTTACTTATAGGATAATTCATAAGGGATCTTTGGAAAATAACAAAGCGATGTTGTGAAGCTTACGTCAGACTGTCTGGGCAGGGATCGGCCTGGATGGGAGGCTGGAGCCAAATAACACGTTCCTGCAATAGCGGAGGCTGCAGTTTCAGCACCGCACTCCTAGGACCGCATTTCTAGGAACTGTTATGTCGGGTTAGAAATTGTGTCAAGTTTATGCGTTATGATAGAAATAGTTAAGTTCTGTTTAGGTATGGGATAGAGATGTTTAAGTTGAGATGTTTGGTAAGAAATAGTTGAGTTTAGGTAGTAGGTTTGATACGGTTAAGTTTTGGTATTACATTAAAGATGGTTAAGTTTTAGTAAAAGGTTAGTGATTGTTCTTTTAGGTATTAGCTCAGAGATGGTTAAATGTAGGTATTAGGTTCGAGATGGTTACGTTTAGGATTTTGGTTAGGGTATAAAAGGTATTTTTTGATTTTTTAAGTTTTGCTGCGTGTTGTGTTTCATCCTGTTTTCATGAATTATTCTTGAGCTGCTCATCATGAGATTCCTTCATCCATTCCGCCATCCAAGGAAAAGTAGAGTCCTATACCTGCGGTCCTAGGACTGCGGTCCTGAGACTGCAGCCTGCTCTATTGTAGCAACTATTCAGACAGAGCCTGGGATGGGAGCGGATCAGTCTTCATAAACCTAACGGTGCTGTCGGTGGAGAAGCTACCCGAAACGCTACATCGCTTTAACTCAGAAAACATTTCTTTATAGACCAAGCCTCAAGTAAGCCTTTCGAAGTTGTCACATTGTCATCTGCATATGTTTTTGTTTCATGTTATACTCGCGAGTAACGAGCTTTCTAATGATCCAACGTAAACCTGTTATGCTATATCGCTAATCAGTAAGCTAGCTAGCTTCACATTCCAGCAGGGATCGTAAACAACTGACAATAACTAATCGAAAATGAATGCATGTATGACTGGGAAAAGTATCGGCATTGGGCGTATACAATAGATACACAGGCGACACGACACGTCATATGCAGCATCGCACATATTTCTACACGAATACATGGTGTAAAACACTTGTTACTTTCTAATATATCGATTGTCTGGCTTCAAGTGATGTCCTATCAGACAGTGTCACGGCGTGTGGAGACACATGTTGAAGACATGAGCATGTAAGACGTGCAGTGTGTGATATTGTCCTCATAGGGCGGGTACTGCACCTGGTGTGGGCGTCTTTTCTTTCATACTACCTAGGCTGGTAAACAGGTTGGAAACACACGATCCACGAGGATCCCCCTGGGTCTACAAAAGATGTGTTTTGTTCAATAGGAATGGGATATTGCAGTCCATGTTTCGTTGTGTAGAGTTTGAAGTCGGACGTGGGCGACTATTATATAATTATAAACAAGACAGTGTCGAACTATTTATTTTTGTGGTCATGATAGTTGAAATGTTGTTCTATGTTTTTTTGTACTGACTTTTCCATATCTTCAACCCAATATTCAGATTTTTTGGAATTATTATTATTATTATATAGGAATGTTTACTGGATAGATTTATGAGTTTCAGCATGTACACCTGCTACTTTCTTTGCCTAGTTTATTTGAGATAATTCAATGATTTGCTACTCATATTATTACTATATTAATTGGCGTAATAATAGGTGTAATCTAGGTATTGGTCAACCCCCACATTGGTCAACTCCCTGCAAAAACACACCTGATACGATTCCAATTTATTATCCCCCATTTGAATATTTTTTGAATATCAGCCACCATTCCCATATGTCTTTTGCCTGTTGCCAGGCCGTAACCAGGTCAAAGACAGATACATATGAGGCAACAAACCGCATGAACAGGCAATACATAGCACAGCAAAGACTACAGAGTACAAAACCAAACAGTGCATGGGGCACTAAACAATACAGTACGGCCTCACAGATGACATATACCAGGACACATGACAGAAGCAAAGCCACTGATAGGTAAATAGCAAAGGAGGAGCCAGACGGGCTGAGAACAAGGCTATGGACTAGGGATGGACTGCGTAGGGGACAAAAGAAGAGGTGGAGAGGAAGGGTACACCATGTGAAGCATGTGAAGGAGTGCTCATTAGTAGCCCTGAAAAAGGGAAGGGAGATAACACACTTAATTTCCAGCTTGTTTAAGTCACCTGCTACAGCAAACTATAGGTGAAACGGCCCAGGGAAGCCCTACCCCTAACTGGTCCGTAATGACATGTATCTAAAAACTCTATGGCTCATTTGCAAAAAAGCGTCTGCATAAATTCCAAATTTAACTATACATTTTTTCATATTTTTTGTGATGGTAGTGAGTGGGCCTAGTGGGCCTTGGGCAGCCCAGTAGACCAACAAGACCCTGCTCCTCCCCCCACTACTCACAGGCCTGGAGGCAGAGTCAGAGACAGCCATGAGTACAGGCAAGCCCAGTGGACTGAAACCCCCCACCAAGATAGGACGCCCGGCTGGCGTGCCAGTGAGGACGTCCCCCTCTTCCGGTAGGAACCAGAATGCTGTATATCCGATTCAAATTGATAGTTTTTATTTAATGGCCTCATCCTTATGAATTGTCTTTGCTAAAGTAAATGTCACTACTGTATTGATAGGGTTAATTACAGTTGGTTTGCAAAGAAAATAGTTCTTCAACTTTTTTACTGAATTGATTGTTGATTTTGTTTATACATTGATTGAAATGCTTCTATTGACATGCTGTGTACCCACTTGATATGTGCTTTTCTATGTTTGGATCATTCTTCATAAGGAATGAAACAAACTGTGTTAATTGAAAAAGTCTTGGAATGTAACATTATTCCATTGCCAAGGGTCATTCCTTCAATATTATTAACAAAGAGGTCCTTGTACTGCATCTATAGACTCTAGAGAAGCTGTCTTCCACCCGTCCCAGCAGCGTGGCTCTAGATGATCCTAATCAAAAATACAACACGTTCCATCATTCCCGCAGGTGCTGCAAAGGCCTTCCCTCCCTCCCCTGCTCCCGAGAGATCCCCGGCCCCCGTCGGGGCCACCTCCCCAGGCCACGATGGAGCCCCCGGGCCGGACTTCAACGTGGGGGAGAAGGTCTGGGTGAACGGCAACAAGCCCGGCTATGTGCAGTTCATCGGAGGCACCCAGTTTGCCCCGGGCCAGTGGGCCGGGAT
The DNA here is from genome assembly GCA_027122715.1 of Trisopterus minutus. Classification (NCBI taxonomy): domain Eukaryota; kingdom Metazoa; phylum Chordata; class Actinopteri; order Gadiformes; family Gadidae; genus Trisopterus; species Trisopterus minutus. The sequence goes on from JAOPUD010000079.1 coordinate 7,532,503, forward strand.
CGTGCTGGAGGAGAGCATCGGGAAGAATGACGGCTCAGTGGCTGGGGTCCGCTACTTTACGTGCGAGGACGGCAAGGGGATCTTCACGCGGCCGTCCAAGCTGTCCCACACCCCGCTGCCGCAGAAGGAGAAAGAGGAGGCGACAGCAGCCGTGGTGAATGGAGGGAAGGTTGATGCCAGCCCGGCCCAAGGTGCTAGCCCAACCCAGGGAGAATCCAAGGTGGAAGTAGAGGCCACGCCCACCCCCACCGCGGCGGCTGCTGTCGCGACTGCTTTCCCTGCTGGTAATTTATTTAACACATAAATACCAATACCTATTTATGTATTTTGTATTTGTTATTTGTTATTTAATATGAAATTAAATTACACATTATGTCTATTTATTGTATATAATAGTCCTATTTAATTGTAATGACATGAAAAAAACACAAGTGCTAAACCTAAATGCATCCTCAATGAGTATAGCATAATATAATTTTTTTATTTTTTTATTTGTTAAATGTCTACTTTATTAGTTTTCGTGACATTATCAGTTTAAGATCCCATTGTCATTGCAGCCCAGGGCTCGGGCATCAGGACGATGGGGAGTTTAGATAAACCTCTCCCAGCCAGTGAGTCCATGACCAACCTCTCAGAGACGGACTCAGTCACGAAGAACAAGAGGGAGCTGAGGCTCAGCGAACGAGTACTGGTGAGAGCACAACGAGCTATCAGAATATTAAACCTTTAATATGTGACTGAACCCCATGTTTCAGCTCAGCACATCTACATCAACAACATCCTTATAATGAGATTATAAGGATGTTGTATATGAGATGCACCACACACAGTGGCGTTATACTACAAGTGTCCCGAGAAGCTTAATCCTCTGTCGGATGTACCGTCAACTGCTGCCCACACAGAGCTCCACGCATCCACACACACACCTAGCCACCTAGCCTTGTGATGTCATGAGGGGCAGAAAAGCCAAAAAGGTTTCTTTTGGCAATCTGCACCACACCTGATGGCATGTCATGGCACTTGGAATTATGAAACATAGCATTTCACTCCTGTTTTCTCTTAATTACGGTTTTGATTTTAGTCACAGTGAAAAACTCATAGATTACAATGTTGACCATCATATAATTGTGATGGTCATTTAAAATAGTAACAACAAAGTTGTTACTTTCATAAGCACTTTGCCCACGTTGTTGTTTAGCGCTTTGTGTCTCTCTCTCGTGTGGCTAACGCAGGTGGGGGGCACCAAGGCGGGCGTGGTGCGGTTTCTGGGTGAGACAGACTTTGCCAAGGGGGAGTGGTGCGGTGTAGAGCTGGACGAACCGCTGGGGAAGAACGACGGGGCAGTGGCCGGAGCCAGGTAGGCTACCAAGAAGATTATAGACCCTTTTCCACAGAGGGTTCTTAGTTGGACCAACACAGGGGTCGCTCATTATACTAACTAGAGTTTGCGTGCACGCTGCGTGCGCTCAACTTCAAGTGGGTCAGAAGTTTGTTTCAGAATCCAATGATTGTCATCGCACATATGTACAATCAATGTAATCTATAGCAACTCCTCTCAGTGTACCAAAATGAAGTGCGAGATAAAAGCGCAAAATTAATAAGTAGACTCAAACACACAGTGAAGTGAACTGGTAACATTGTATTGCAGAAATGTTCAAAAGGTACTATGTATCACTTTTTCGTTAGCCACAGTGCACTTAAAGCACTTCTGAATGCACAATGTTGTCTGTCAGGCCGTCCTTGTGGTCTTCAACAAACAACTTACATCTCTGGCATGCTTGCCTCTGCTTAAGGCAGTGTAGAGCTGGCCATGTGCGAACACACTTTGGGGCAGGAACACTCCAACTCGATCATTTTCTTGTCCTTGTCCTGCAGAAGACATGAGTTCAGGTACTTACTGATCAAATGAAATTGCGATGTGAAAACATGGAAATGCAAGATTGAGTGTATCTCACCTTTATTGATGGTTGCAGTATAGAGTCAGAAGTCCAACCATTTGTTTCTCTTTCTTCTGACAAATGTGCTCATTGTAATAAAAGCGTCTGCTAAATGCCCTATTAATGTAAATGTTTTGTTGGGAGAGGCGCACTCAAGCTACGGCGGTGATGTCCACCTGTGTGTTTGTGTGTGAACTGCAGGCTGCTTGGCACATGCGCCTAACCCTGACCAACTTGTCAGAGTAACTTGTCCGACAGGCCTGCTATTATAATAGCACGATTATAGGTTCCTTTCTGTACCAGTAGACTAAAGTAGTGAAGATAACTCTTTTCACAGCGCTGTCTTAGCAGGGCCAGCATAGGGTTGCCCCCAACATTAACATGGGGTAGGGAGGCAGCTGTTTCATTTGTGTGTGTCAAAGTCCCAGCATGGTCAATGGGAGTTGTCTTCACTAGTTTAGTCTACTACCCGTGCCCTGCGACACGATGGCACCGCTGTGAATGGGGTCTATTATCCCTCCCTTCTCTCTCCGTCCCATGAGTGACTTTCACTGGAGCTTCAGTTGATAAATGGCGAGGTGCAGTTTGTTCGGTGATTTTTGTAAAGGAGAGGGGAGGGGGCGTGGCCTAAAGGACCTGATTGATGACTGGCGACTCAATGGCAGATGTTGTCAATAACTAATCGCCTGTCTTTTAGAATTTCAGTATTACATTTGTGTGCTATTGCTCTCTATAGTAAAAAGTCAAAAATAAAACAAAAATACGTTTAACTCCTGATAGTCTGAAGCAGGGGTCCAAATACATGAGTACAAGTACAACTTTTTAATCTGAAACAAATACGAAAAGATTTAAGAGTGTAAACGTAATGACTGATGTGTGCCAACTTTCCAGTCTTGTCTGCGCACACACATAACAACTGTTGTCTTTGGGGAACGCAAATCCAAAGGGAGAACAGACGACACAGTGTTGTGCACGCCATGCACTTACAGTGCCCCACGACACCATAACAAAGTAAACAAACAAACATCTATGCCCTACAGCTCACCACTGTGGTGAGCTGCCATCAGCATTGAATGTGTCAACCTCTGTCTGTTATATCCACACTCACTTGTCTTTGATATTCACTTCATCAATATCAAAGAAAATCATACATATTGACTTATATCATTCAATTTGAGGATCATTCACAACACTTTTTTTAACATGCACACTTCATTGCTGTTGAAAAAATAAATCATGTTTGACCCACACACACCACCGGATCAAGGTAAGACTAACCCTGATAAAATCAAGTGAATGGTCAATGCAATGGGAAAGATCTGCGTCCTTCAATCGCACATAGTGTGGCTTTTACCTGAGTGAGGGAAAACCCTTTTCGTTGTGTTTCTGTTTCATGTTCCCAGATACTTCCAGTGCATGCCAAGGTACGGCCTGTTCGCGCCCGTCCACAAGGTGACCCGCATCGGGTTCCCCTCCACCACGCCCACCAAGGCCAAGAGTGGGCGGAGGAGGTCCATGCTCAGACACAGCCCCAGCGCATCCTCCATCAGCTCCCTCAGCTCCGTCACCACTTCCTCCATCGGCGGGAAGCCCAGCAGGACCGGCCTGGTGAGAACCGACCAAAAGCACAACCATACCAAAACTACAGTCTAACCTGAACCACAGTGTTGCAAACCATTATACGAAGCATCTCTTAAAGGGGCAGTAACAAGGTGAAAACCACACAGATAAAACCTAGCATACCATAATATATATCATTATTATATTGGTGTATTATTACAATAGAATTTTGATTTCAAACTCAACACAAAGCTTTCCTACTCTTCTAACAATGGCTCTTAGGCGAGATCAGAAGTGCATGCATAGTTTTTAGGCGCTACCCTGGCACTTAACCTGTATGTAGCGGGTAAGAGTTTCACTTTGGGGAGAGGACCTTAAACTTCAAACCACCATGCTAATAATTGAGGTTATTGAGTAATTGTGCAGCCATCCCCTGATGCTTCAATCAGCTCAGAAACCCTGCCGAATCAGACCCATGGAGCATGGAAGTCACTATTTGAAACATGTGGATTGTCATTGCATTTCTCTGTATAAGGAGACGCGGAGCTGTAAAACCAAACTTTTAACCTGTAACCTCTAGACTTGCAAGTACATCTTATTGTGTAACCGGTAACATGTCCCTTTCAACACATAACTCTAATACATACATACTTTATTTTTACGGCCGACTCTTTGATGGCTCCCCCCAGTTGACGGAGACGTCGGCCCGCTACGCTCGTAAGATCTCGGGCACCACGGCCCTGCAGGAGGCGCTGAAGGAGAAGCAGCAGCACATCGAGCAGCTGCTGGCCGAGCGCGACGAGGAGCGCTTCGAGGTCGCCAAGGCAACCAGCCACGCGGGGGAGGTGCAGCAGGAGCTGACCTCGTTGAGGAAGGGGCAGGACCAGGTGGGAGGCAGTGTGTGTAGAATGGGAGCGTTAGTGCCAGGCTAGGGGGTTGTACGGTGGGGGAAAATGGGGGCCCGGGCCCACATGTTTTATTTAGTGGGTCTTCACGTGTGAGACGATCGGGTACGGCTCTAATGTAGCTTTGTTCTATTTTGTTTTTTTGCATTAGTCACTTACAGGTAAAATTTCAGGTGAGCAAGCAACAGGAGTGCAGTGGAATGGTTCAAAAACAACATTTGGAACATGACCTCATAACCCTAATGATAATGTTATATTATAACCTCTTTATGTTATCATGATGTATCTCATAATATTATTGACCAAATAATTAAGGTTTTGAGTGTCACTTGTGTATTGTCACTTATTTTATTCACTTATTATATTTGTGTGTGTGTGTGTGTGTGTGCCTGTATGCGTGCGTGCGTGTGTGTGTGTGTGTGTGTGTGTGTGTGTGTGTGTCAGTATGCCTTGGATACGGAGGCCAGGCTGGACCAGCTGCGGATCCTGGTGGAGGCCGCAGACAAGGAGAAGGTGGAGCTGCTCAACCAGCTAGAGGAGGAGAAGAGGTGAGGTCCACCGTCCAGCAGGCTCCACCACTGGGGCTAACAATGGGGCTCATATGTATACAGTTTATATATGGAATATCATTATACAGCTTATGTATGTAATATATGTTTACAGCTTATAGATGTTTATATATGCTATGTATGATTAGATATGATATGGATTCATATAGGATATGCTAAAATGCAGTGGGGAACCGTCAGGGCCTTCTAGGCCTTCAGAGAAGGCCTTAAAAATTCTAAACCAAAAAATATGAATATTAAATAATATGTGTATATATTTTTTTTTTCAACGATTTAATTTAATTTAATACAATACATTTAATACATTTTCTCTCATCTATGTTCTAAAGTTAAGT
>JAOPUD010000079.1:7612472-7624205 GCA_027122715.1 Trisopterus minutus
GTAGACTAGGCCTATCCGTACATAGCTCTTAAGTAATTCCTCTGTATGTTCCATTATGTGAACGTCAATATGCACTTAGTCTAGTGCCTCTGAGTATCACTGAAAAGAAAAAAAAAAAGTCAAACTACAGGCTACTTAAAAACTTCTTCCTCTTGGGTAAAACTGGAGCAGGAAAGAGTGCAACAGGAAACACCATCCTGGGGGGAGAACCGTTTACCTCAAGACGTTCTCTGGTATCAGTAACTGAAATGTGTGCTTCTGCACGGGGACAGTTTGAGAGTCAATCAATCTTACTGTTTGATACTCCTGGCCTCTGTGATACCAGAATAGATGGAACAACACTGGAGAAGGAGCTAGAACATTGTATCAACTTGTCTGTTCCTGGACCTCATGCATTACTAGTGGTCAACTTGTCAACTCGATTCACACAGGAGGATGAGACGATTGTGAAGGATATCCAAAAGATTTTTGGAATACCTTCTTTAGAATACACCATTGTGCTTTTCACTTATACAGATCTGCTGGGAGAGCGATCAGTGGAGGTCATGATATCGGAATGCGCTGACCTTATCAAGATTGTGAACAGTTTTGGGGGAAGATATCATACATTCAACAATAGAAATGGGGAAAATCAAACACAGGTAACAGAACTGCTGAAGAAGATAAAAAACATGGTGAAATTAAATGGTGGGAAGCACTACACTAATGAGGTGTACAAGGAGGCCCAGAGAAAGATTGAAGAAGAGAAAAGGAGGAGGAAAGAAAAGATTGATGAAGAGGAGGAGGATAAGAGGGTTAAAAAAATAATGAAAGATGCAGAACGACGTGGCCGAATTAGTGTATTGAAAAAGGTTGCTAATACTTCGCTTGTTGCATTGGCTGTTGTAGGGACAGGAGGAGCAGCAGCAGTAGGTGCTATTGGAGCAGCAGGAATAGGGGCAACATTAGTAGGATCAACGGCAGTAGCAACAACAGGGTTTGTAACTGCCAAAAAAGTTGACGCCAGAAAGGAGAACAAATGTAAATGAAAACAATATGCTAGAATAGAATAGAACAGATGTATCATAACCAATGATGAAGTCATATAAAGATGTGCGATGAGACTCAACTGCTAATTTGTAGTCTTACATGCTTAATGTGTAAGTCTTTGTTATAAATATTATGATTATGATTTTTATTTTATTTTATTTTACCTGTACTATATGTTATTTGTTTTGTTGTGTCACTGGCATCCCATAAGTCAGTCTTAGGTTAGGTTAGGTTAGGTTAGTTTATTGGTCTCCACCAGGGAGAAATTTGTCGTGAAGACAGGGAACATGTTGCATACATAAAAACACATACAGTACAAAAAGAACATCAAGTTAAAAGACTGGTGGAGTAAACAGACCACTGGACAATCCTGCACATGCAGCAAGCCGACGTGAACGCCATTCACATGCATCCACACCGCTACTCTAACTGTAATCATAAATATACATTCATATCAGCATCACATAACCTCAAGCATACATTAATCCGTTCACTCACATACAGTATGTCCATAGTTTGACTCATAATACATTCATTTCCATATACACATAGCCTATGTTCGTATACATATACAGAAACATTGCAATCATTTCCTGCTGTTGAGAAGTTTGGTTGATACAGGCACAAAGGAATGTTTGTATCGATTGTGCCTGCACAAGGGAAGCCTATATCTCCTTCCAGAGTTCAGGAGAGTATATTCACTATTCAGCACATGAGAACTATCTGTTAAAATGGCATTTGCCTGTCTGATCGTCGCCTGCTCAAAAAGGTCCTGTGGATTTAGGGGGGGTGTTATTCCCATAATCTTGCCAGCAGTTTTGACAAGGCTTGAGATTTCAGCTCTAGATTTAACAGATAGGTTACCAAACCAGCTGGTGATACCATAGCGGAGTATTGACTCAATTGCTGCTCTATAAAAAATTAGCATAATATTTTTGCAAACTCCAAATACTCTGAGCCTACGTAGGAAATGGAGACGTTGGTGAATTTTGGCACAAACATTGGCCACCTGTGTGCCCCAGCTCAAATCGCTGTCAACATGGACACCAAGGTACCTGAATGTTTTGACCTGCACAATGTCCTGGCCATGGACAGCCACAGGGCTCTGGTCTCCCATTGATCTAGGATCCAACAACATCTCAACAGTTTTAGTTGTATTAATGAGCAGCGAGTGGGCATCACACCAGTTGACAAACTTGTCAACCGCAAGTTGATGAACACTCAAATTAGTATGTTTGGTGAGCAGGCTAAGTATGACAGTGTCATCAGAAAATTTTACTGTGAATTGATTTGGCTCAGAACTGACACAGTCGTTGGTATACAACGTGAACAGAAAAGGTGAACTAACACACCCCTGGGGGGCACCAGTGCTGCATACAGCCAGATCAGACAGAGCTGAGTTAAACTTAACCTTCTGTGGCCTATTCGATAAAAAAGAATAGTACCACCGAATTAAGAAAGGATTGACATTAAGCTGAACTAATTTCTTCAAAAGAATGTGTGGTTGAATGAGATTAAAAGCAGAACTAAAATCAACAAAAACATTATCTGGTTGGTTGTTGATACATATATGTTCCATGCATGTATATATCAACGCATACATATAGCAGGGCTGCCGGGTGTTTGCAGGGCAAGGACGGAGAGAGCAGCGAGGAGCGGGGCCGTGTCCAGGTGACCCTGCACTACGACAGCCGGCAGGGCCGCCTGGTGGTAGGAGTGGTGCGCTGCGCCCACCTGGCTGCCATGGACTCCAACGGATACTCCGACCCCTTCGTTAAAGTGTGCGTTTATTGCATTACCTGTGTTGTCCATAGTATATGTAGTCTTATATGTTTGAAAAACATTTTTTCAAACAAACATTTTTAGGACATGAGAGGAGAGGGATAATCTAGTGGTTTGGGTGTTTGGCTCCCGGCTGAAAGGTTCTGGGTTTGAACCCCAATGTCCATTGTCTACCTGTAAGCCTCTTGAGCAAGGCAAAGGATTAAATAAAAGTGTCAAGTATTTGAAGGATAGAATGTGTAATTTATGAAGACAAAGGACAGATCTCAACCGACCTCAGGTGCACACAGTTTCTCATGTGTTGTCTTGTGGTATTGCTGCAGATGTCTGAAGCCAGATATGGGGAAGAAGGCCAAGAACAAGACACAGACAAAGAAGAAGACCCTGAACCCAGAGTACAACGAGGTTGGCTCCACACCACTGACTGAGAAGGCTCCAGACTGTTGATTCATCACCCTTTCATCCTCCATGACTTCCTCTGAAATGGTTGGTGGGTGCCCATGCTTTAAACGCTCTGCTTGTGTTACAGGAGTTCAGCTATGAAATAAAACACGGTGAGTTGGCCAAGAAGACCTTGGATATCTCCGTCTGGGACTATGACATGGGCAAGTCCAATGATTTCATCGGTACGTAGCAGCTTGACATGAACACTTAAATGACCATACTGTGAGTAAATCATTGTAGCCTTCTCTCCTGGCTTCACCAAAACATCCATTAGTCTGCCACAAATAAAAACCCTCTGCAGCAAACAGCTATTTCATATTTTGGAATCCCTGTGCAGTTTGTGGAAGAATAACAGGAAGGTGCCATACAAGTCCTTTGCCAAACCTCCAATCACAACCACCAAAGTGCTGCATTGCAATATTTTATATTCATGGTGGTGCAAAATGCTCTTCAGCAGAATCCGTACAAGGAGGGGATTTAGCCAAATTAATTTGGCCATGGAAGTTTTACTGAAGCCAAGAGAAATGCTTGGATGGATTGATCAGAAAATAGGTATCGCGCTTTAATGCGTGTGTGAATTCAGCAAGCCATCCATCAGTCATCTATCTGTCTATCAATGACCCATTCATCTTTCCATTCATCAATTCATCCATCTCTCCATCCCCTAACTATCAATCAATGATCCATCCAGCCATCCTCAAATCAATCAATCTCCTATCTATCAATCAATGATCCATACAGCCATCCTTAAATCAATCCATCTATCAATCAATAAGCCATCCATCTATTTATTGATCCATGTCTCCTGGTACCTGCTTCCCCCGTAGGCGGCTGCCAGCTGGGTATCCAGGCGAAGGGAGAGTGTCTGAAGCACTGGTACGAATGTCTCAAGAACAAAGACAAGAAGATAGAACGCTGGCACGTTCTCCTCAATGACGACCCCGCCAAGTTCGAGGACTGAGACCTCCTTCCTTTATCTGTCCATCTCATCTTGGTCCTGTGACAGTTAGCCATTCTCTTCTCTACCCATTCTGAGCGGGGGCTTTCATTCTGAAACTCTCCTCCCTACCTTTTATGGTGTATGGTATGTTTGTTCTGAGGCAGAATGTGCATGCATGTCTAGAATGGATTCTGACCTCGTTGCCAATATGTGGCCATTAATATTGAAGCAGTTCTACCATAGGATTTCTATTTTATTTTGTCATTTAGCATTAACCTAATGTTTAGAGAATGATTATTCCCTTTTGTGTCCTTGACTGTGGGATGGTATGTTATTAAACGTGTCTTACCTTGTCTCTACCTCCCAAGGTGATCTCCTGCGCTCTTATTGTAAAATGAGAAGATCACGTACTGTGCAATAATGTGATATAATGTGAAATACCATGCTATGCTATGTCACACCTTATTTGAGTCCATATTTGTTCGATTTAGTAGTCTGTACTGAGATGAAATATCCTATCCGTTATATTTATCTTGAAAATATTGTAGATTATTAGTGGCCAAACACCAGTTGGTAATACCATATACCAACTGGCGACTCAGACATAAAGTCTGAGTCTGGTTTGTGTTAAAAGATTAAAAGGCATCAGAATGATTTGACTAGCCTACTAGCTCCTGCTAAGCTGTTCTGCAACCAGATGCATGGCTGTGTAGCGCTCTCTCTCTGTATTGCTCTCTCCCTAACACTATCTCTGTATCTCTATCTCTCTGTCGCTTTATATATCTTTCTCAATCTCTCTCTTTCTCTACATATACAGTAGTGTATCATTCTCTTGCTTTATCGCTCTATCTCTCAATCCTTGTCTGTTTGTGCCGCTCAGTAGCTCTCTGTATCACATCACTCTTTATTTATTTCTGCATCTTCTCTATCTTCTTTATCTATTTTTCTCTTATATCATATATACAGTATATATATTATTTATCTTTTTCTCCATCTCTACATTCCCTATCCTAAGAATTATGCCTCCAATATTTTATGCATGTATCCTACACCATCATGTAAAGCTATTTTTAAGACGTTGATCGTTTAAGGCATATATTGAAATGGTCTGTATGATGCATATGGCTTGCAATTGGTAGTGCCATTTCAAAATCATCTTCATTTTTCACTTGTGGTATAGACCGATCGATTTATTGTTTGATTGTATGTGTTTAGGCACACCGATAATGTAGCATACATTCTTGTTGGAAAATAAAAACATTGTGCAATCACTATTTTGTTAATGCTTGTAGTAATATGATTTCACATTACTACTGCTACTACTACTACTACTACTACTACTGCTGCTACTACTCCTACTACTGCTACTTCTCTTACTCTTACTACTCCTCCTACTAGTACAACTTATAGTTAAAATAATAAACTACAAGCTTATATTATATTAGTTTATTGTTGGATCTTACTTTTTCATACTCTTCCCCAAAGAAAAACATAAAGGTATTCAATTAAAATGTGCATGTGTGTTTCAGGACAGTGCATATTCACTAAAAAGCCTCAAAAAGTGAGCAGACAAAATAACCAGTAGATATTTAGTGGAACTATACAGGATGCGGGGGCTGGGACTTTGTTTCAATCAGGTGAGGTTTGGACCAATCGGCAGAGACAGACACGTAACTGACAGCTGAGTGAACTTTGAATAAGTCAATAAAACTGTTCCTCGTCCTCACCTTCTCTTCCCCAGTAGGTGAAAGGTTACTTACAATAATCAGGTCTAGACTCCAATCAAAGGCGACGCAATGTTTACATTTTGTTTATTGAAATTCCCGCAATACCATTAGTAGGCCTATATGTAGTATACATCACTGAAATACGTTCTGAATATGAGATTTGAAAAACATAGCACTTATAGAAAGCTAAAAATGTAATTATATTTGAAAAATTATATGAACTACACTGTCTTAAATAACTTTTGACAGCTTTTGAAATATTTGTTTTATACAATCTCTCCCAGGCCTATTTAATATTACAATATGATCAGCGAGACACGCTAAGGGATAGCTGCGTTTACACGCGCCTTTTTTTTCTCCCGTGAATCTGAGTTTATCAATATCGCCTATATGATAAATAATAGCCTGGACACAGAGCGGCCAAAAGTCGCCCAAACATACAACAAAAAAGGAGGAGGAAGAGAGGGGGTTGTCTGTTCGCTCACTGTACCACTCGTATACCCACTAGGGGCTGACAGGTGTGTCCGATGATACGATGTCTGAGGTGCAGCTGACATCACTCAACATCCCGGGAAATCCCGGTTTCTAATCTAGGATAGATAAGAAATATGCCTATATATATGTTGAACTAACGTAGAAATCATAAGCTCCCACCTGGGTGAATTGTCATTTTGCGAGCCGTGTTATTTTTTCTTTGACGCACCGTCAGAATGCACCGTTTTACTGTTTTTCGAGTATTTTTAATATGTTTAGCTCTGAAATCGAGCTGTGCAACAGATGTAAATAACATCTGTGCTTATACCCAACTTGCGTCCAACGGTGAAACTCACTACAGTTTCCTCCGGACGGGTCACAGCCCTCACCATGTCTCCCCCGCCGTGCGCCTCTACCACTCCGTGTGGTCCCCAGACCGCGTGCTGCTCCAGTGCTCCTGGGTGGAGGACGCAGCTGTCACAGAGAACTATCAATCCCTGTGCCGAGAGAAAATGAATGAGTTTTTGGAAAACCACAGTGAACATTTGAATATCAATTCATTATTTGCAACAAATCGATTATGTGACGACGTGAATGCACCGTTTGTGGACAAAGAACGCTCAAGCAGAAGCAGAAAGGCGCGAAGCGTTGGCGCGCTGAGCGAAATATCCAAGGCGGTGAGCCACCGGCGCGTGAAGCGCGGGTTTATTGTACCGGGGACGCTCTGGTGCGGCTCTGGCAACAAAGCAACGTCATATGCAGATTTGGGTGAGTTGCTTTTGATGTTTTAAGTTTCAAAATGTTCCTTATGAGCTAGATACATCCAGATCACCTTTAAATGGACGCTATGTAAAACCATCAACTTTAATTGGATCTTGTCTGTGCTTAGGAGCCTTCACGGGGACCGACAGTTGTTGTCGTGAACACGACCAGTGTCAGGAAACAATCTTGTCCTTCCAAAACAAATTTGGCGTCTTCAACGCTAATATCTTCACTATGTCTCACTGCGACTGTGATAACAGGTAAGGATCGTAGCATAGAATTCCATGCACAACTGTTCTTTATTTATAACATCTATTATTTTTAACAAAGATCAATAAAAAAACACAAATATCCCAATAAAAAATATCCCATGCTATTAATAGGCCTACTGATAAAATAATCCCTGTTGCAATCTCGGTAAGCATAAGTGTGGATAGATCATAGCGTAGTATGTTGTATATCATGGTGGTCTTAATGGGGTAGGCCTACACACCTGCTCTGTCCCCAGCAGGGGACACAGCAGGGTGTTGGCACTGCCACAACACAGACTTTGCTCCCTCCCTTAAAACTTAATATGATTAATCGTTATAACAATAATAAAAATATATATCAATAATACCCTATTGTTATCAGATTTGTTTAAGGCAGGGCTATGTGCCAGTTTATCGTCTGTTGCAAGTTTGAGTTTTCTGATCATGGACTTTGGTCCACACAAGCCTGTTGGCACCGTCACCGGGATGAGAGGATAACAGTTATCGAACTAAAAGGATGTTCCTCCGAATCTAAACTATGTTCTCGTCTCAACCGAAAGGTTCCACAGTTGCCTTCGGAACGCCAACGACAGCATATCTGACGTGGTTGGGAAGGTCTTCTTCAACATGCTGCAGATGAACTGCTTTGAGCTCTCCTACACAGTCCTCTGCACAGAGAGGAACTGGTTCGGCATGTAAGTGGACTTTTGTCGTCTCGCTATAGCCATATTGTTGATTTATTTTGCTGAATTAGGGTGTTTTATTGTTGAGACCCCATCAAATTATTTGCCGGGTGTGTCCTCCAGACAAATAGTCGACTTTGTTTGATGAGTTCAAATCCCCTCAAGTGTCAGATTTATCTTGGGTGGCCAGTCCATATTTGGGCATGGGATACGCCCCTTGCTTGGTATCTTGTTAACAGCTCCGCCCCTACAGGTGTAAAGCGACCCAGACCGTGCTCCATGCGGACGTCCACCCTCCGACCGTCTACGAGCCCGACACCTCCACGTCCCAAGAGAACGCCCCTCAAGCGACCCCCACCACAAGCCCCACACCGCCCACTGATCCCCCGGCAATGACCTCCGACCTCATCACTGGCCCCGCCCTCAGCGTCGGTGTCTTCCCCACTGAGTTGGAGAGCGACACGCCCGATAGCTACAGCCGTCTGGACCAGCACTCCGTCTCCATGGCTAACACAGACAAACCAGACGTGTTAAATGGGCAGGACGCTAACACAAGTAAGGCCATAAACATTAAACATAAACATTTGGTCTCAAGGTATAACTGATCTACAACCGCAGCTGAACTAAAAATAGAAAAAGTAGTCCCATTGTTCTCATTCACCCAGCGGCCATCTTGATTCCAAACACTAGCTGGGGGGAGGAACTGGATGTAGAATTTTGGCTAGTTTATGGAATCAAGATGGCGGCCAGTCGGATAAGCCCCACCCGCTCAAATGTCTTCTTCAACTCCCAGGCCAGAAGCTGTCGTGTGAGGTGTACAGAGAGCTGGACCAGTGCAGAGCCAGGATCCGTCCCCAGCAGAGGAGATACGGTCTGCTGAACCCGGACAACAGGACCCTCTACCACTGCAGCTGCACCAAAAGGTACTGATCACATAGATTACTTCAAAAGCATGTTGCTGTACGCATATTCCTCCAAACTGGTTTTGTTTGAGTGGTCAAGTCTGCTCTGAAGCATGAACTACACCTGAGATAAGACGTGCTTGAAGAAACCTCCATAAAAGCATGCAATCTACCTGTTTGCTTCACTGTGGTTTTTTTCTGAATGCTACTTTTCCATATTTCAACAGCTGTTCATTTGCTTATGTATTAAAACAAATAGAGAGCATGGTTGAAGACATTTGATTTTGCAAGACTAGGTCAAACGTACATTCATTTCCCCAGACTGAGTATTTGCATAGCGATCAGAGTTTGATATGCGGCCGTACCCTACCAAAAACCTGGCACCTGTGTTGCCGTGCACTTCTCTGGACTCCATAACCCCACGTGCATGTGATAGATCTGAGCGTAGGCATCGATCAAACTCCAGAATCCAATTTCTGATGATTTACTATTTAGTCATTTAGTCATCTTGCTCAAGCATGCCACAATGTTAGATTAGGGGCATGGGGGATCGAACCCAGGACCTTTAGCCCTCTCAGGTACTACACTATCGGGCCTCCATCATATCTGTGTCTGTCTATGACTTGTTCTAAACGTATTACTATACTGTTGAACTTGTCTCCTGAGTCTAATCTGTCTGTGATATCATGCAGATTGTTTCAGATCTTAGCCAATCAGAGGCGGCTGACAGACGTGGATACATTACTCCTGGACAGAGTTTCCCAATCCTGCTTCTTGGTACCGGACTGTGGAGCGGGCAAGATGTAAGTACACACACACCTACGCGCACCTATGCGCATGCACGCATGCAGGCACACAGGCACGCACGCACGCACGCACGCACGTACACACACACACACACACACACAAACACATGCTATAAGATCAGACCATAATTACTTGCATTAAATATATGGTTCATAAAAGGGACATGAATTCATATTTTGCGTGCCTTATTATCCTTCACCAGATGTAAATCCATTGTACACCGTCCTGCCCTGCCATCATTGGAGAGGACCAAACCCGGTGGGGATATGGACGACTGGCGCCACCTACAGGCCGTGAGTCTCCGGGTCAGCTCCTACAGGGTTAAACGGAAAAACGGAGCGGTCAGACTCAGTAGACTGTGTGAACGGATAACCCTCGCCAAAGTACCAAAAACCCGGAGCGAGAGCACAATGATGGATTCATCTTGATAAAGACACTGATACAGTCACTTATACATATTTCATTATTTGTATATATTATATATAGTGTTTGTTATATATTAAATAGTGTGTATATATTTGTTATATTTGTTAAGACATGCTCCTTTGTTCCAATAAAATACCTGCACATACCTTAAGCCCTGTGTCCATTGTTCATATTTGTCATTGATGGTCAAATAGTCCATTATCTTTTTATATAACAGCTTGATGTTCGCTGTCCCTTGAAAAAGGCTACAATTTAATTTAATGTTTCGATTGCTGAACTTGAACGTTCATCATTCATGGCTTTAACATTAGAGTGTTTTTTTTTATGTATGCACGAGGAGAAATACAGGCTTAATTCAATAAATAAGCAGATGAATTGATTATGTCTGATGATTATTTATATAAATATTAATAATGATATAATAATAATATGAATGCATAATTAATAATTTATCCCAAAGGTTTTGGATTCGTTTTTTAATTTCATCAGATTATTTGTGTGGCCATTAAAATTCCTTCTCAGCTATAAAACATTGACCCGAACTCAGTCGTGTGATCATGAAAGCATCCAAAAGCTTCACACCGACGCCAAGAAATACCTCAGTGTTATCTCCGGCAGAACCCAACCAAACCCGGTCCGTGACCCAGCGCGGTTCATTATTCTGGCGAAACCAGGTCATAAGTTAAATCATCGGTTTCAAAACAATAGCACAAACAGCATCTCTACACACATGGCATAGAAAAGCACAGTCTTATATATAGGGCGCCTTCCGTAAAAGTCCCATTGTTTGAAGAAGTGCGGGTCAGGTAACTCAACTCCGCTGTGATGTCATGAAAAAGTAATGGCGAGGCATCTGAGGGCTGCAGCCGGAGGAGCGACTCCCCACCCCGCCCCCCACCGCCTCCTCCGGGGAAGAACTCCGCTACCGGGAGAGGAGAACCGGATCGGAACGGAACGGAGAACATGGCGCACTTATCCTGCTGGAATTACTTTGTCTAATGAGGAAACTTCCCTCCCTGTGTAACGCGGTTGTCCCTGTCTTGTGGCTTATTAAATGGAGGTCTTAAGGTTTGGTGGATAGCTGTACCCTATTGTCTCGAATGGGTCCCGGAATTCGGATTGTTCAATAATAAAAGTTTCAAGTTTCTCTCACCGTAGAGTGGACAAAATGGAAAAAGCGAAAGCAAAGAAGGAAAAGGTAAGCGTGCGAAGGGAGCGGTGTGAATAACGGTTTTATTGCTTCAAAAGATGGGAGGAACATTCCTGTACCTAAGTTGGTTTCTCAGCCCTTACCCGGGGTAAGGGGTGTGCACGGATCCATTCAGTGTAAATATAGCTCCACGGAGCTGGCGCTAATGTAGCTTTTACTCTCATAGATTATTCACTTGAGTTTAGGGGTTCAGTCGCCGTGTATGAGTATGCATCGTTGTCATATGTGTGTGTGTGTGTGTGTGTGTGTGTGTGTGTGTGTGTGTGTGTGTGTGTGTGTGTGTGTGTGTGTGTGTG
>JAOPUD010000079.1:7657299-7669721 GCA_027122715.1 Trisopterus minutus
CACACACACACACACACACACACACACACACACACACACACACACACACACACACACACACACACACACAATCACTCACTCAAACAAGGGTAGACAGTCACACACACACACACACTCACACACACACTCATAAAACATTTTAATTCCAAACGTTCAAACTGAACGGGTGATTTGTCTGTTTGTTTATTTCTTTTGTCCCTTGTTGTTGTGTTTGTTCTGCTCCTTGGGGTCACGGCCTGTCACATTAATCACCGATTTGTTGTGTTCAAATTGGTCATTAAATCAGCGAGGAGTCGGTCATAAATATACAGGAAGTGGAGGATTAAGCCGGAGAACATGGCTTGACGGCTCCAATTAGTCTCCCTAATTGATGGAAACATCTGGAACGTCGGCACGTCAAACGTACGTTCTCGTTGTTGAGACGCTCCTAATGAGCGCCGAAGCGTCTGTCTGGAGCGGTTTGCGTCGTCGCAACGGAAAAGACGACACACGTCGAGAGGGGAGGTTGACAGAGGAGGGAGACAACAAACAGGAAAATTAAAGACGGAAACACAAAGGCGTAGGAGTTATTAGGAAGGGATTCGCAAGGTTTGCGATTGCGGCTGCAATAATGATATCTCTCTCTGCCTCAACCCTCTCTCTATGTATGTCTCCCTTTCTCTCTCTCTCTCTCTCTCTCTCTCTCTCTCTCTCTCTCTCTCTCTCTCTGTCTCTCTCTCTCTGTCCGCCCCCTCTCTCCCCAGGCCTGCGTCTGGCTGAGCAGCTGGGTCGGAGGGAGGATGAGGCGAAGGTGCGACATCACCTGGGTCTGTCTCTCTGGGCCAGCGGGAACCTGGAAGATGCTCAGCATCAGGTGTGTATATATATATATATATAAATAATATAGATATATATAGATAAATATATTTATAATGTATGTGTGTGTGTGCGTGCGTGTGCATGCGTGTGTGAGTGCGTAGGCATGATGACTCATGTGTATGTCTGGTCCGGGTCATAACATTGACTTTGCATTGAGTCATTCAGGCGACACTTTTACTTGCCAGTCTAGCCTTACATCCATTCAGTCCATAGCGTCACTACTGGAACAATGAAAACAAACACTAAGTGGGGCCCATGCCACATCCTAAAGAGCAAGTGGACAGAAGTGAGATTCCAGGTACATGTTACATCAATAACATGACAGCGGGTAGGAAGTTGGGTCTCCTGCTCTGGGATCCACACAGATATAGGCTGTGGACATTAGGAATCGAACCACGTCCCTTTCAGCCGGGATTCTAATACCCTAACCGCTGACTACGTCCTCCTGCTCCCCAAGCAGCGGACCCCCACACAGGAGCTCCACTGTTTCCTGTGAACCACCATGAACCGCGGTTCCCTCTAGTGAGGTCATTGAAGGACTGATTCATCATTTCCTATCTAGCTCTCTGCGCGTACCAACCGCATTTCATACATCAAAGAGTACGATGTACAGGTTAAAAATAGCCAGAATATCTCACCCTCCAAAGGTTCATGGCGAGGTGCCTTCATCAACCTCCTTCTGTTGTATTAGGCCTCTACTGCCACTTATAGGCCAACAATATATGAACAGGGTTTGAAAAATAGTGAGGTCCCTTCGTTGTGCTCACACAGATGCCACATACAGCGGACACAATGTAACCAGTCTAAACTGAATAAAGCATGCACTTATCTCGGAGAAGTTCTTTTTTTTTGTTATATTTAGTTTCCAATTTATAGCTCTCAACAAATTCCAGAGAGTACCATTAGCTGGCTATGGGCACAGTAGTAGAGTAGAGAACACCTTATCTGTCTTCATTAGTAAGGCACCACCATGTACGACAAAATAAATATCAATATCAAGTGACAAACGTAAAGGATTTCCGAGAAAAGTACATTTTGGGTCTTAACATCATATAATAATTATATGTGCCAGTTAGAATGCATGTAAAGGTTTCCAACCAACACCGTGTTGACTGGAACAGGAAGTCAGATTGAATCCACTTCAGCCACACAAATGATAAATCTCTGTAAAAAAAAAACAGCCCCCAGTTTTTGGTCCGATCCACTCTCTGTGACATCTTAGATGAGCAAGACAGTGAATATGGTATATAATGTACCATAACATATTATCTCTGAATGTCTTTCCTGTGCGTTGTAGTTGTACAGAGCGTCTTTGCTGTTCGAGACGATCCGCCATGAGACTCAGCCCAGTGCAGAAAACAAGATCCGTCTTCTGGACCTCCAGACCAGCACCTACCAGGCTCTCCAGAGGGTCCTGGTCAGCCTCGGTAACTCCCGCTCTTGCTTCTTATTCCTTTTGGGGGAAATGGTTTTACAAATTATTTAAATAATGCAGGCCTAGAACCAGGATTGTATCATCTTTCATCTTTCTAGCGAGATGGGACTGCTTTTATTGTGTTTTAGGTTTTGTGTTTTATTTAGAAAATTATGTCAATTTCTCATCATCCATCTCCTCTCCTTCGGATCTCTACCAATTCTTCTTATCCTCTTTTTTCTCTTTTTGAATTCATTTTTTTCATAACATTATCTGTACTCCTAACCATCACTGGAACCGTCAACCTTTTAGTTTGAGCATCTCCCCTTTCTCCTTTAGTTG
Source organism: Trisopterus minutus (assembly GCA_027122715.1). Taxonomy (NCBI): domain Eukaryota; kingdom Metazoa; phylum Chordata; class Actinopteri; order Gadiformes; family Gadidae; genus Trisopterus; species Trisopterus minutus. The sequence goes on from JAOPUD010000079.1 coordinate 7,659,914, forward strand.
AAGAGGGGCCACATAATGTGGGCCTATGGGTCTTTTCGGTGGAACTGTGATTAAGGGCCATACAAATATAATAACTGCCTTGATTATCATCCTCATCCTTAGGTCGCCATGACGAGGCTCTGGCCATAGCGGAGCGGGGTCGCCCTCGAGCTTTCGTGGACCTTCTGATGGAGCATCAGAAGGGCGGGGAGCCGGCGGTGACCTCTGACCTGTACTCGCCGGTGAGCGTGGAGCACATGCTGGACGTGGTGAGCCGACAGAGGGCCATGGTGCTTTACTACTCCCTGGCTGGAGGCTTCCTCTACAGCTGGCTGCTGTCGCCTGGGAAAGGTATGGGGGAACACACACACACACACACACTCACACACACACACACACACATATGTGAGTACGTATGCTTTTACACGCACACACATGCACGCACACACACACACAATGCTCTCTCGCTCCCTCACAGATACAAACAAACATTCTTTATTACTTTCAAATCCTTGTCCTCACGTAAGTAGCATTTGCTTTAAGCCTCTTCTTCTTCTTTTTTCCTAACCTATATATTCTAACACACTTTTACTGTAATTGTTTCCCAGGTATTATAAAGTTCCACCAGGTGTATCTTGGAGAGAGTGGAGGCGAGAGGTCTGAGTTCCATGAGGGCGGAGCCAGTACTGTTGGGGGCGGAGTCAATGGAAGCGGCCAATCTCTGGAGCAGTACATCTCCAACGCTAGAGAGGCCCTCGGAGTGGACAGCCATTACAGCAGGTACCGGTGTGATTACCTAGCAGGTACTTGACAAAGATTGTAAACATAGATTAGTCTATCTCACATGTATCAACTAATGACTGTGTATGTGTATGCGTGTGTTTTTGTGTGTGTGTGTGTGTTTGTGTGTGTGTGTGTGTGTGTGTGTCTCTCTCTCTCTCCAGGAGCACTCAGAGCAGTGTCCACAGCACCACAGCGTCTCCAGTGAGAGAGAGACGAGCCGTCAACAGGTCTCCTTTGCGTGCGCTCTACGATCTGCTCATAGGACCCATGGAAGTGGTGTGTGTGTGTGTGTGTGTCTGTCTGTCTGTGTTTGCCGCTGTCTAAATGTTTCAACGTTCCTCCTCATGTCGTCATCCTGTCATGATCATGATCATGCTGTAATCATCACGATGTCATGATCATGAAGTCATGATCATGCTGTCATCAATATGATGTCAACAACATTTTCCTGTATCACCACCATTTTGTCTTTCTCATGTATCATTCTGATTTCATCATTCTGCATCATCATCATGATGTCATCAATCTGCATCGTCACTGTGTATCCTCATCATGATGTCATAACCCTCATTATGGTCCGTGCTGGTCTCTCCAGGGCCTGATGTCGAGTGGCAGCTCGGTGGGCCGACACCGGGAGCTGGTGCTGGTGCTGGAGGGTGAGCTGTTCCTCATCCCCTTCGCCTTGCTCAAGGGCAGCTCGTCCAACGAGTACCTGTACGAGCGCTTCAGCCTCATCTCCGTTCCGGCTCTCAACGGCCTGGGGGCCTCCTTCAAGGTGGGTAGAAGACAGACATGTTCACCAGGTTTTATTCAAACTCTTGAGATACAACAACCCTTGGAAAAAGTACTCGTTTTGTAAGGTGACGTTACAGTAACAGTTGAAGTGTGATCGAACCAATCAGCATTAGATGATTCTACCAAATGCAACTTAGAGTGAAGTCAGATACCTGTCATTAAGGAGCAGGTAGGGCACCCTGCTTTCGGATGCCTAAAGGTTAGGCGACAGACATTGGGGATCGAACCCAGTATGTTCCAAAGTTCAGTGATTCTCTGACCATGTCCGACCATCTGACCCTCGCTCACAGCCCCCAGCTCCCTGCAGTGGGGTCTCCTTGTCCTGCTCTGACGGGGGCTCTGTGGCCGCGGTGGTTGGGGCCCCTCTGCTCCCCTCCAACGTGATGGACCGCTGGCTCTGGGGGCCCCTGCCCTCGGCCCAGGACGAGGCCCTGTGGCTGGGGGAGCAGCTGGGCAGCGTCCCCCTCACCGGAGCCTCCGCCACCAAGGAGCGCGCAGTGGCGCTGCTGAAGCAGGCGCAGTGCGTCCACTTCGCCACCCACGTCTCCTGGAAGCTGGCCGCGCTGGTTCTGGCTCCCAGCCAGGAGAGTCCGGGGAGGGGGCGGGCTGGTGGCCGACCCACCGAACAGGTGCCGTGCGGCGGGGTCGATGCCGCGAATGAGGCCCGCAGCGGCGGCAGTCCGGACAGACGCGGGGCCGCTGGGGACACGGAGAGCGAGGACGGGGAGAGCCTGGTCAGTGATGGGGAGAGCGTGGCCGACAGTCCAGCCCTGCAGGACTTCCTGCTCACCGCGGCTGATATACTCAACCTGAACCTGAACGTCAAGCTGGTGGTTTTGAGGTATGACCGACGACCTATGACCCTAATGACCTATGACCTAAAATATCATGATTACATTTTACATGTGACCTTGTTCTCAGTCAGATGTTGTTATTTGTTGAACCAATTCATTCTTTCATTAACCACTGAGTTTTACTTTTGCTGTTGATCTTTCAACTGATTTTTTTATTTTACTATAATTCATTATATTGGATTTATTTTGGATTTGTATTGCAGATATTTCACGTTTGACTGTTATTCATTTACAGTTTAATCTCTTGTTTGATTTGCACTGTGATTTTCCTGCTCTAACACCAGCATTTCCCTTCCAGGATGAATAAATGGTTATTTTATCTTATCTTATGTGACACAGAACCTCAAATGTCCTTGAGGTTGGTGAAGTCTCACAGATCAGACGTTAGATTTATATCTAAAGTCTGATAACAGAGGAGTTCTGGGTGAACGGGAGGCTTCACTGTCTGGTTTCATATTGTTGTCAACCACTCATGTTGCTGGAGGGGGGGATAAGCACGTCTTTGGTGAAAAAATATGTGCCATAAATGACAGAAATAGTCACTTGTAAAAAAGTGTCTGTAAAGGTTTCAACCTGGAGTCTGGGCAGTGTAGACACACACTTATTGAAATCCCCTTCTGAAAGCTTCATCCTTCAGGTAGAATATCTCTAACAAAACAGGAAACAGATTGTCTCCGCCCCTTGATGTTTCTGGTTCCCGGCCCGGGCTCTGTGTCCTCTCTCCCAGGGGATCTGCTGTAACATTGTATGGCCGTTGGATCCAAAATGACCTTTTTACTTATTTTTTCAAAAATAAAAAAGCTGAACAATTACTAATTTATCATTTGACCCTGAATTTCAAAGTTCAAACGCCCTTTTCCCGGGGCCGACGGATTGTCTTTGAAATCTGCCTTCCTGTTGCTGTTGTCCCAGGATGTTCCCAGAGTCCAGCAGCAGGGTGACTGCCGACGGGGTGGTGGGGCTGACCAGGGCCCTGCTGGCGGCGGGGGTCCAGTGTGTGTGTGTGTCCCAGTGGCCGGTACCGGCTGCGGCCTCCAAGGTTTTCACACAGGCGTTCTACGCAGCCCTCCTGAACGGGACCCGGGCCAGCGCCGCACTGACGGAGGCCATGAAGATGGTGCAGAGCAGCCCCCTGTTCTCCCACCCCACCCACTGGGCCGGTGAGGGTTTGATACGCAGACACACACACACGTGTGCACGCACACATGCACACGCACCCATGCACACACACACACACACATGAATGCACACACAAAGAACTTGTTTATGACTTGTTTGGAACACCAGGTGGCGGAAGCCTGGAGTTCAACCAATGTATTTCCATTAATGACTGCCGCTCATTGTGCTGTTAATGAGCACATGACAATGAACTTAAAACTTGAAGAACATTTTTTTGAAGCACAGAGAATAAACACACATGTTACCAAATTGTACCCCCCTGGGTTATTTGGTATTCTCAAAAACAATATTAAGCTCCTAATAATTTTCTTCTATACTCATTTTGTCTGGAGTCTCATTATGTAACTCAACTGATTGACCCTATGGGTCTATTCTTCTAGGCTACATGCTGATTGGCTGTGATGTGAAGTTGAACAGCCCTAAGTCTATGATTGGCCAAGCCCTAACGGAGATCCTCCAATGCCCAGACAGGGCCAGAGATGCTCTTCGAGTTCTTTTACACTTGGTAAGCATTTTATTTTGAAACATCACAGAAACATAAAGTTTTTTTAAATAATAAGATGATCAGTGTAATCTTTTTAAGGCGCCAATGCACACTGTACACCTTTTCTGAAAATCCACATCAGATTATGAATTATAATTGGATTATCATAATCCGTTCCACATGAAGTCTAAAACCACTAAAATGCACCCAAAACCGAGAGCTTGATAAAATCACCCGGTAGTTAAATCTCCTCCACTCTGATCGTTATCTCTACCTAGTGATGATCCTACCTTAACCTGCCAACCTGTGTTTTTGCTCTCTCCACAGGTAGAGAAGTCTTTGCAGCGCATCCAGAGTGGTCAATGTAACCCCATGTACACGTCCCTGCAAAGCATAGAGAACAAGGTCTCTATCTGTGTGTGTGTGTGTGTGTGTGTGTGTGTGTGTGTGTGTGTGTGTGTGTGTGTGTGTGTGTGTGTGTATAAAGGAGCACATTTATGTTTGATCGCATCTGTATTTCATCATGTCTATGTACTCATCCCTCCAAGGCATGGACTCTAGTCCAGGTGTGCCTAGGCTCTCTATGCTGGGGCTGGATTCATGGTTATGAGTCTGTGACTCTTATTGTAGCATGTGTATAACTTGTCCATAGAAATTAGTATGTGTAAAAATAGCTTGCAAACCTGCTCAACTGAATCGGAAAAGCAAGAAAGAGAAACGGCTCTCTGTTGCTCTGGCGTGTTGTTACATGGACACGGTGTGTGCTTTGCTTACATCTGTTCTTTAACCCTGTCCATGTTCATGTGCCCATACACACAGACAACCATATCTGTGTGGTGTTTAGGGGAACATTTGTGTCGGGAGTATGTCCATGTACACATTCCTCCACCAATGTTGAACCATGGTCTTCTCTGGTCTCCATAAGGTCGGTGGGGTACCCGGCTGGCAGGCCCTGCTGTCTGCAGTGGGCTTCAGGTCTGACGGCTCAGGGGTCGGAGGGCCCGGCAGTCTCCCTGCTGCCGCCGCGGTCTTCTTCCCCACTATGGACCCTGGGAACCGCCTGCAGCTCTGCAGCACCACCCTACAGGCGCTGCTCGGTACTACAGGCCTCTATATCATTTTTGTTTTGAATAAGTATCAAGTTGATAGTTGAACTTCCATAGGTGTTCCTCAAGTGTGTTTATCGGGTTATTCAGTCACCACCAGGGTATGGTTTTGTGTTCTCGGATAAATCCTGGTTAATATCTTAGAAATACGATACATATTAAATATGATATAATACGGCTTGCTTTTAAAATATGCGTGCAGCTGAAACAAAGGGCAGAGATCAAACAACCTCTCCTCGACATTATAATCAATGTTTAACCTCTGTCGCTTAACTTTAATTGTGACATCCTATTCCATTTCCATTATTATCAAGTATTATTTTGCATTGTATGTTGCTAGGTCTCCCTCCCTCAGCTCTGCTGGCTCTGTGTAAGCTGGTGACAGAGTCTGAGAGTGGAGAACAGCTGATCAGCAAGGTACGGTCACACCCCAGCACCACGCCCTGCCTACTTGCTTTAACATCAACGCACTCTCGTATGAACACTTTTAAGGAACATTCCAGTCTGTGTGATCAAACCATCGTTACCGTCTCTCCTAGCCTCACTAAAAAGGCTCCATCAGTAGACATGTAGAAATGTATTAACAGCCTGCATGTATTTGTGTGATTCATTCTACATTCACCTCTCTCTTTTTTCCTAAAAGCTTCACCAGGTACTGGTACAGTTGCAGTCAGGGGACAAAGATCAGGACTTCTCATTGGTTCCCATCCAAGTGTCTATAAGCGTCCAGCTCTGGAGATTGCCCGGCTGCCACGAGTTCCTGGCTGCTCTTGGTGGGTCTACACTAAGCTACGCTAATTCTGTCTGTTTGTCTCTTACGGACAGAAATAACCGTTGTCGTTGTTGGCGATGAAATTGATTAACGTATTCCTATAAATAATAACAAAAGTGATGATTCATTATTGATAAGATAGTACTTAGTGTAAAGGCTTGTGATTAAGAGTAAGACTAAATGGACTGTATTCATAAAGCACTTTGCTAACCACTAATGTCAGACATCTAAAGTACTTTGAAATGAATGGCTCACACACACACACACACACACACACACACACACACACACACACACACGCTCACACGCACACACGCACACACTCACACACACACACACACACACACACACACACCACACACCATACACCATACACCACACACCACACACCACACACCACACACCGCACACCACACACCACACATCACACACACACCACACACCACACACACACACACACACACGCACACGCACAAGTGACAGTGCCCAACCATGCACAGCTACACCCAGCATAGCAGGAGCGGCTTTCTTGCTCGAGGGCACCTTAGTACTGCTGTGGTAACCAGCGAAGGAGAAGGCCCAGAATCAGCCCAGCCACCCTTCCCGGTTGAGCTACGACCTGATCTGCCTGCTCCACTTCTTTAGCCCCCATAAGCTGACTTAACTGTGTCTCTCTTAGGATTTGACCTTTGTGAGGTCGGCCAGGAGGAGGTGGTTCTAAAGACCGGGAAGCAGGCGAGCAGGCGTACCATGCACTTTGCGCTCAATTCCCTCCTGGGATTCTTTGGTAAGGAGGAGAGAAAAACACACCAATAAACGTATTGATTGCGCATCTCCAAATCAAAACTTGAACCTCAAACCTCATCTTTTGTTGTTTTTCGTTCTTCAGACGCTTCGGAGCTCCCCAAGCGTCAGAGCATGGACAGCTCCTCCTCCCTGGAGTCCCTGTCATCCTCCCAGTGCACCACCTCGTCCCAAGCCCAGTCCCTAGCCCCGTCCCTGGGCTGCTACCAGACGCAGGCCGTCTACCCGCCCCCCGTCTACCCGGACACCCTCTCCTGCGACGCCATCTCCGTCTACAGCCTCAGCTCCCTGGCCTCGTCTCTCAGCTTCCTCTCCAGGCCCGAGCCGGCAGGAAGTGACATCATCAGCCAACAGGATCTGGACAGACACCGAGCAGCAGGAGGAGCAGGAGCGGGAGGAGGAGGAGGAGGAGGAGGAGGAGGAGGTCGGCATTCGGACGGCCTGTCGCTGGGTCGGCTGGGCGGTCGAGGAGGTGCGACGGGAGGGAAGCAGGGAGGAGAGGAGTATGATGGGTTCTCCATTATAAGCAGTGAACCGTTAGGAGGAGCAGGAGCAGTAGGAGGAGGTGGAAGGGACTATGGCACACTGTCGTTACCTGGGGGACACAGGCACAATAGAGGAGGAGTCGGAAGAGCAGGAACCACCGTTTCCTCCAGGGGATCTATCAGCACTCCTACGTCTCCAGTCAAAGCCCCACCCATGGCCATACAGATCTCCACCAGCCCCAAGCATGTGCCTTCACTGTAAGTGGCCCTGAAAAGTGACAATAGAAAACAATGTAGAGATCGTCAAACCCGTCCTGAAACATAATTTCAAGGGTGATCTATTTCAATTCCTGTTTCAGTTAGAATAAAACCACCAGTTTTTTCCAAGCCAATATATATATATACATGCATATACATATGGTATATACATTTAAAAGGTGCAAACAACAAAAAAAAAAATATATTTAATTCCACAGCTTGATATGAAAACATATGTTCATTTTTTTAGATTTTTGTTGTATATATGTAATAAATAGTTGGGGTTCAGTCATTCTAATATTAAGCCCTCGTCGTGGAATGTCTCTTCAGTAGCTGTCATTAAACACACTCCTTTAAATCCTCCAGCTCATCGCCGCTCAGGAAAGGCAAGCTGTGCAGCTCCGAGTCGGACCAGTCCAGCACGGAGACAGACAGCACCATCAAGTCCCAGGAGGAGCGGGTCCCGACCGCTCTGCTCGACCCCCAGGAGCTGGCCCAGAAGATCCTCAAGGAGACCCAGAGCCACCTGGAGGCGGTGGACAACCTCCAGAAGCTCAGCAGCACCAGGGGTCCGGCGTGCGTCCGACCCGAGGGGAAGCGGGCTGCCCGGGGGGGGTCACTGTCCTCCCCCGCCACGGCGCCCTCCTCCCCGTCCCTGAATCCCCCGGGGGGCGGGGGCGGGCGAGGGTTCTGTCCGTCGGTGACCAGTGCGTTCAGCAGGCCCAGCAGCAGAGCCAGCCTGAAGGCCTGCCCCTCACCGCTGTCGCACTCCTCACCTCTGTCAACCTCCTCTCCTCTTTCACCCACGTCCGCTCCTCTTTCTACAGCACCGCCGCCGCCACCGGCCCGGCCAAAGAAAAACAACCGCTTATCAACATCATCGTCGGCGCCGTCGATCTCCTCGCTGAAGCCGCACTCCGTTCATAACAGCCCGGCTGTCTCTCGCTCTCCCTCTCTCTCCTTCTCCCTCAAAGACCACACCTACCTTTTCCCTCGGTCTTCCCCGTCTTCAGCGCTTTCGCCAGACCCCGAGACCCAGCGGGTCCAAAGACGGGCGGAGATGGCTACCTCAAGGTCGCGTACCTCCAACACGTCTCCCTCCTGCTCCTCGGTGGACCTCTCCATCTCCCCGGTCTCTTCCCCCGTCGGCAGCGCCCCGTCCCCGGCCTTTTCCCACTCCTCGACGGGGTCCTTCTCCACCTCCCCCAGCCCCACGGCCAACACCCCGAGACGGAGGCACAGCGAGAGGACAGCGACCGGGCCGCCGGATGACGGAGTCCACTCCATCCGAAACTTGAAGAACTTCTGGGCCAACATGAGCCAGAAGGCAGAGGGTTCGAGGCCAGAGTGCGTTCCCACCGGCGAGGGTGGTAAGAGAATGAGTACGGTTCAACGGGACGTCCTGGGTTTGCTGAGTCTTTCTCCGAGACACGAATGCACAGGTGAGAATCGAACCGCCGGGAAGCAGGCCTCCGGACAGGGGAGGAAAGCGGAGTCGAAGCCGCCAACTTTATCGACATCTCAAAGTCCGGTCAGGAAGTCTAAGGAAGTCGGATCAATGGTGAACTCTTGTCCTGGAAAACTCCCCTCTGAGAACGGATACAAGGTGATCTCAACCGGGAAGTTTTTCCCTTCTTCAAAGTGTTAATGGTATGTTCTTGAACGGACACTTCTTGAAAAGCCAGTATTGATCTCTCGCTCTGTGCATCCACTATCAATTTGGGCAAAGTCTTTGAGACTGATTTGCTTCATGAAATAAGACTGTAAAGACGTATCACACTTATGCTTGTGATGATTGTGCCTTCTTATGTAACTGGAAAGATACAATATATTTGTTGTAAAAAGTGTTAAATATTAGCATTTTACATTTGTTTCTTAACTGAACTAAAAGGGACGTATTCCGAGGCCTTTTTAAGAACACTGTAAAGAGACTTTGACAATGCCTGCTGCAGTTTGAAAACATGTAATGCATTTAGTCAACCCAAATGCTTGCTACATTTGTGTGTGGTGATTAACTACTTGGCTCTGGAATTCTTGTTATAAATAATTGATCTTGTCAGTTGTGAGTTATTTTGTAAATTAAAGCATTTTCCATTTGTATAACAAGTTTTGTATGTGCAATTAAATGATGAACGTTTTACATTATTGGACTGCGTGTCAGCATTTGAACATTTTGAAATCACGACACATTCCACTACACACTATATCAATGGTATTATTAATGTTTTGAGGGTGTGTGTGTGTGTGTGTGTGTGTGTGTGTGTGTGTCGGTGTGTGTGTGTGTGTGTGTGTGTGTGTGTGTGTGTGTG
>JAOPUD010000079.1:7686431-7701308 GCA_027122715.1 Trisopterus minutus
GTGTGTGTGTGTGTGTGTGTGTGTGTGTGTGTGTGTGTGTGTGTGTGTGTGTGTGTGTGTGTGTGTGTGTAGGCCATCTCGGCCCAGGATGAGAAGCTGGCCCAGACCATGTTCCTCCCCCTGGCCGAACGCATGGTGGAGAAGATGGTAAAGGAGGAGAAGATAGAAGCAGAAGCTGAGGTGGGAAGATGGCCATTTTGATATCAATAGATATGTTATAGAGCCCATTACTTTATCAGCAGGGTGATTGCAAGATCCATCATCCGTCTGTGAGGGCCACCTCACTTGTGATGTCACAGCAGATAGATTTTGAAATCACATCCGGTGGTATAATAGGGGCCGCTTGATGTCTGTTGTGTCCATTGGAAACACTAGTCTTTTTAAAGACACTTGGAATAGGATGGTGATGTGGGGCTGTTGATTGTTATTGTTATCATTGTTACAATAGATGTCTGTGTTGTTGTTGTGTGGCTTCAGGTGCAGCTGTACTTTATGATACTGGAGCGATTGGGGAAATGTGAAGAGGCCCTCGAAGTGATCAGGGGCCCACTTGGTGGTAGGTGCTTGTGTGTGTGTGTGTCTGTGTGTGTGTGTGTGTGTGTGTGTGTGTTCACATGCGTCATCATGTGTGCACTACCAAAGAGTCTGACCATGCCACGCTGTGTTTCTGTATCCCCCGTAGAGAAACTGACCAGTGAGTTACAGAGCAGAGAAAGCAAGTGTATGATGCTGTACCAGCGACTACAGCGTTGGCCAGAGGGCAATGCCCTGGCCAGCAAGCTGCTGCTCAAAAAGTAGGAACCCTCCCATGCCGCCCTTATTAGGCTGTACCGCTCACCTTCATGCTTGCGTGTCATCTGCTTCCTGCTGCCCTTGTTTGGCTTTACTAGTGTTTTTTGCTCCTGTGTTGTTTTAGCCCCGATGATTGGCAGTTCTATTCTTGTTACTTTGACTCCCTCTTCCACCTGATTGACCAATCGTGGAGCCCCCCGGAGGATGGAGAACAGTAAGTAGCAGATGGAGGGTGGGATTTTATTATTTCATATTAAGTCCCACCCAGATGGAGGGTGGGACTTAATATGTCTTAGAAAATTCCCGAATTGGGTTATTTTGAAGGAATGGAACTTGCTGATAGTTGCTAGACAGTTCTCTTTGTTCATCCTGATCTCTTTTTTAACACTCATTTAAGAAGAAAGGTTGGTAAGCTGTTTGGTTAGCTGGTTACATGTAAGTCAAGCAGGGTTGTTGTTGAGTTGTTGATGGCTGCATTCTATTGGCTACTTTCAGTAGTCAATTGTGGAAAAGTTACATAGTGCAGGTTAAGCTCAGCAAACCGAGCGTGCTTTAGATGATCTAAATCCATATCCCCTCCCACCATCCGCTGTCCCTCCCCAGCTGTACAGAAGGTGGGGTACATAACACCGTGGCCGAGGCCATGAGGTTTGTGGAGGACCGCATCCAGGCGGAGGACAAGAAGGAGACCCGGCAGCTCCGGGGCCCTTACCTGGCCCGCCTGGAGCTGATCCACAGGCTGAGGGAGAGGGGCTGCCCTGAGGAGGCCCAGCTCGGTAAACCACAGACAGGCTCTCTTCCCCCTTAAAGGGGCCCCTTTGTTTTATCACCAGGTGTGAGGGAAATTGGATATTACAAGCCATTTGTGACATCTCAAATGGGAGTGTCCATGCAGGTGTATATATACTATATATCTGCATGGACTGCAGTATAGCTCACTCCCTTGTGGACTGCAATAACTTAAGTAACTTAGCGTAAGCTGGTGTTTTGATCCATCAATCATACAGCTGGGTAGAGTCTCCCACTTGTCATCTCACTAGTCAGTGAGTCTAATGTCGTTCCCGCCTTTCCGTCGGGGCTCTGCATGCAGGGGAACCGTGGGAGCTGATGACGCAGTACTTCAGTCAGTTTGGAGATAAGCCCTGCTGCATCACGGACCTGAAGTTATACCTGCACCTGATGCCCCCTGACCAGCACCTCAAGGTCTGTCGTTGCTCTCTTCCACTCTTCTCTGTCCTCCTCCGTCTGTCAAGCTCTTTATCACTTTATGTGTCTCCCTCTCTCTTGCACACAAACACATGGTAAGGCTCGACTTCTCTGCATTCACACAATACACACACAGCTGAAGCCCTACTCTAAGGTGCCGTTTCTTTGCATGTCTCCTGTTGGTCTTTAGTTCATCAGTGGACTGGGGGAAGCGGTGCCTCTCGGCGGAGAGTCTGAGGAGGGGGGCGGCTCTGTGTTTCCAGAGGACACCAAGGCCCTCCAGAGGCACCTGTGCGTGTGTCAGCTGAGTCGTGCGCTGGGCCTCCACCACGTCCTCAGCACTGAGGGGAAGCTGAGGGTCATCCGAGACCTCAAGGCCCACTATCACCACGGGCTCAAGTTTGGTGAGTCATGGCTGTGGAGACGTGGGCATCGTGGTTATAGATTTCTTTTGTAGTGCGAAACGGTGCAAAAATATATCATTTTGTTATCTAATGGCATCTTCGGTGTTAAACAAACACACACAACCTTGTTCATAACAAAGCCTCGGTGAATCAGTACGTCTCCCAATACAAACCACAAAGACTATAAGTGACTATTTGTGTGCTTGAACAGGTGCAACGGCTCTGAAGACGGAGCTGCAGTTTTCTGACATGTACTGTCTGATGGCCGCTCACGTGTACGTCGACCTCTGGAAAGAGACCGGTCCGTATCCCCTTCAAATGTATTCATCCTGCTCTGCTTCCATCTGTCTTTTAAGTCTTGTCAGTTATTTAGTTCTTTCTCCATTTGTCTTTCCATTCTTTTTCAATTCATTCTTCCTTTTTTCAAAGGAATTGTTTTCCTTTGTCTTTACTTTCTTCCTCGATTTCGTGGGCTTTTGTCTTTCTTAGTCAATTTCATTCTTTTGTTCTTTATTTATTTTTCTCCATCTGTCGTCCTTTCCTTTGGTATCTTATCTAATGTGTGTACTGATCGCCGCCACCACCAGGGGAGGAGTCCATGGCGTGGCAGGGTATCGGCCTGCTGCAGGAGGGGCTGTCCCACTCACCCTCCAACGCCCAGTTCAAGCTGCTCCTGCTCCTCCTCTACTGTCACCTGGGAGCCTTCGAACCCGTGGTGGACCTCTACTCCAGCCTGGACGCCAAGCACGTGCAGCACGACACCATAGGGTCAGTACGGGCGTGCACTCACACACACACACACGGCAAAAATATACACTTGGTATCAGATCAATGTTACTAGTATCAGCATTTTATGTTTTTTATTTTACATTTTTATTTTGTGAAAAGTGAAAGTGAAAATATCCCCTCTCTTACTTTTAGGTATCTGTTAACTCGTTATGCTGAGCCTTTGGGTCAGTTTGCTGCAGCCTCCCAGTCCTGTAATTTTACCCTCAGGTTTTTCCACTCTAACCAGAAAGATGTAAGTCATCCAAAGTCCAGCCATTGTTTTTTTTTGTCTTTACTTTTAGCATAGAGGCTTTACTAGGAAAGGCATCATCCAACGTTATCTAGACATTTATCCGTATCCAGATTTGTACTGTTTAACTTTAACATTAATCTCTCAAATGTTATTTCTCTCCTTAACATCTCCATGTATTCTTTTTTTTTTGTCTGTTCCTTTTTTCATTTCCTGTTCATTTCTCATCTCCTCTGTTGTCCTTGTGTGTCGCTCCACCAGACCTCAGAGTACATCATCCAGGCGTATAAGTATGGGGCGTTCGAGAAGATACCAGAATTCATTGCTTTGCGCAGCCGGCTCAACCAATCGCTGCACTTCGCTCAGGTCCGCACAGAGAGGATGCTGCTAGACCTCTTCCTGGAAGCAGACATGTGAGGAATATACTCTCTCACTCACACTCGTGGAATGTCAACAACAACAACAAATAATAAACAACCTCAACTTTGGAACAGCATCAAAAATATATAATATAATTGTGAATTCTAAATGAGACAAATTCCCCCCTATATTGGAGGGTGGTTACTGTATCTATGTATGACCACAGCAGCGATGACTATGCAGGGGAAACGGATGTCTGAAACAAGCTGTTTCAAAATGTTGAACACCACATAATGGAAGTGGCATCCTTTCACAGGAAGTTAATCTTTGGTTGCGTCTGTGTGTTGGTCTTTCGATAGCGTGTTGAGTCTGGAGGAGAGTGTGAAGTCTATGAGTTTGACCCCAGAGGAGGACGACATCCCCTGGGACACCCTGAGAGACAACCGAGACCTCACCGTGCTCACCAGCTGGGATCCTAGAGATAGGTGCGTACTTTCAGACTTCAGTCTTTTTGAAGTCTAAGGACACTGATGGTGCATCATTGTGCTCTCCTATTGGATGAGGTCCAATAGGCTATCAAATTGAAGTTGCTATTGTGCTTTTTCTAATGTGCAAAATATTCATACATGTGTGTGTATGTATGTATGTATGTATGTATGTATGTATTCTTTTTTTGTTTCTCTCCAACTATTGATGAATATATTATTTTTGGGTGTGATCACAAGTCGTGAATCCGGCATCAAGGAGAATTCTCCACCGTTCTCTCAATCCCCCGTCCTACATTTAGCCTTTAATGCGCTACCATGCTGAAAACCCAATTACTATAAACACCAGTTTAACATTTACCATTACCTTAAATATGGCCATGAACCCGACCCCTTTAACTCAAACTATGACCTTCAAACAAACATCTCCATCAACATTAACGTGCCTTTTTTTACGTTGTACGAAACCCAGCTACACTTTGAAAGGCCCTTATCGTGCCCGTGTCTGTGCCCCCTCCTCCCCCAGGTCTCTGACTGAGGAGCACCGGCGCGCCTCCATGGAGGAGGAGTGTCTCTGGCTGAGGATGCGCTCCCTCACCCTGCGCCTCCTGGCGGCCCTCACCACGCTGGGCCACGCCCACCAGCAGCAGAACTCCCTGGGCAGCGAGAACGGCGTGGGGGACAAGGCGTCGGTGGCGGCACGCCTCTTCTCCCAGCTGGAGCAGACGCTGCAGAAGGCCGCCTGCCTGTCGGAGAAACGAGCACAGGTAGGTCCTGCAGCCAGGCCAGGAAGTGTAGTCCTTATTTGGGCCACATTTGATTGTTTATATTTGTGTGTATTAGTATATTCATATTTGAATTGGGGGTGGGAAATTTTGAGCCTAGTGAGGGACGTCCTGATTTAGTTTGCGTTTCACAATTGCACCCTGGGCTTGGCGGGGCAGCAATGGATTTCCAAACATTGCCGCGGCCTTACGTTGTTCGAAAAACTAGGAAAGACATAGACAATGCAAACCTGTGGGATCAGGATAGTCTCATGAGGTCAATCCCCAATGTCCAGGGCCTAACCCTTGAGCAGGATACCTCAACCACTACCTGCTCCTTAATGACATGCATCTAAATCACACTGGATAAAACCAGTTTGTACTCGGTAGTAATAGGATTTCATGTAATTGATTTTAGTGCCAAGTTAAATTGTCATTCTATGGTAAATTGATTGATTGGAAAATGGTGCTTCATAGTGTTTGGAGCCTTTTGTAAAATCATGGCTGGGTAGTTTGTGTAATGCTGGGTTTGCTGTGGTTTGTGCGTCCTGCCGGGTCTCCAGTATCCATTCCTGGGCCCCCCGTCCACGCGGCTGGCTGCGGCCCTGGCCTGTGGGAGCTGCCAGTGTCAGACCTCAGCGCTGCAGCTCACCGTTCATCTGCAGGAGCTGGAGACAATGGGACTGGGTGAGACAGATCATTCCAGAATCTCCTATATAGATGGTGTCTATGGATATCGTTATGTTACTTAAAAATATTTTATTTTCAGTGTATTCTTGTTTGTATATTTTTATAGGAATGTAATTGTTTTTTTTTAATCATAAATTAATTATGGTTCTGATGGACAAATCTCTTGTCTTGGTTAATAAAGTATATCATTTCTTATCCATTATAACTTGTTATAACATCATCAGCCTTCCGGTCAACATGTGTAAATTCTAATCTGGGGCTTCCTGTCGTCTTGTGTGTAGATGAGTCAACAGAGCTTCAAACCCGGATCTGCAACACTTTTAAATCTTTAGTAATACAACTTCAAGGTAATACGTTTGCTTTGTACATTTAAGTTAATTGTTTTTTATTTTGAAGCCCAGACCAATATTTGGTTCAGTTGATCAGTCAACTGAACAGTTGATTGTTAAACAATGATGCCTTGTTGTTTTTTGCAGAAATGTCAAATAAATGCAAAGGCGATCTTTTGGAAATGAAAGACAGCCGGTTGAAAACCCAGCCCTCCTTATTAGAAAACCTAGTCTTCTTTGTTGAGGTGAGACATTCTATACTTGCCACCATGACATGCATCTCCTATACCTCTACCATGTGTTGTCAAGCTGTTGTAAACCTGTAACCACGCCTTGTTTGCCCTTCTGCTGCAGACAATGAGCGTGGTGCTATGGGTGGCAAGTCACTGTGCTAAGGTGATACGACCACTCAAGGCGAGTCTACAGAAAAAGAAGAAAAAGAAAAAGGACACCAACACGGCACCGGTAAGACTGCTCACTTTTGTTACTTATTCTCACCTCTCCCCTATACAGTAGTGTCCTTCACTCTGCATGCAAGTTATTAGTGTACATTTTCTGACCTGCCTTGATATAATTGACCTCATGCAATAATTGTACTGTAATTGGCAACACACCCCATCCACATTGTATTGTGTGCATGCTGGCTGCATAAGCGCTGAGGATTTTGAGAAGTTTCGCATCTGAAGTTTCGGTGGGTGAGGTCACGGTGGGTAAGCAAAAAAGGAAGGAACTTTAAAATGGAACTTTAAAAGAATTGGTGCATTGCTGGGTGACACTTTGATCGGAAAAATGACATTCAGTGAGTTTGACTAATAGTCAGTGTTTAATATCAGGATTAGAAGCGCATATAAGCCGCTGCTGAGTTAGTTTCAGCTGCTAAGCTAACTTGAGGTTCCAAGATGGCTCGAGCTTCTAAGCGAGCTTGAGCTGCTAAGCTAGCTGAAGCTACTAGGCTAGCTTCAGTGAGCTGGTCTGGTGGGGAAATGGGGTATATAAGCTATTTTGACCGGTGGGCAGGGCTACAGCCAATAGTGAAGAGATGGCTTGTGTTTTCTCTGCGGTCTAGCCCGCGGTGGTGTGTGGATTCCAGGCGCTGGCCGGTGGCCTCCAAGAGGTCCTCAGCCAGGTGCTGGAGCACATCAAGACCCAGGAGCTGGGGCTGACGGCTCTCAAGCTGGCCTCTCTCACCTTGGAGCCACACACACAGGTAATGACAACAACACACGTGTAACCTCCCTCACATGCTTATACTTATTTAATCCTTAATGTCTTCTTTTCTCAACTACTATTCAGTAATAGTAGTTGAGAAATAGCCTCAGACTTTGTAAATACAATCATAATCATGATGGCAGGAATGATGATTGAAATGGTGTTAATGATAATAATTATGAGGATGGCCGGCATGATGATACTCGTTTGGATATTAATGATGATTATTGTGTCTCTCAGGAGGAGGAGTCTTTTATCAGGGCTGGAATGGACAAGGTGCACAGCAGTTATTTACGCTCGCTGCAGGAGTTGGGAGATCTGCTGAAGAGGAGAGCAGAGACGCTAAAGACCCTCAAGATCTGACACGCCATCGCCACCCGACACCCCGATCAAGATTATTGTTATTGTTATCACCTTCTCCACCCTTCCCCCCTTGCACCACTGTCAATCTTTATCTTGGCTCATCGTTTACACCACACCCACCAGCTCCACATACCCTCCCCCAATGCCAGCTGAAAAAAAAGAAAAGTTTTGGTTGGAGTCTCCATCTCCCCTTTCACGTCTCCTTAAGTTGGGTTCATGTGAATTGCTCCCGGCCTCCCGCTCTATTTCACTCCATCGGGCGGGTTCGGTCTCTATCTCACGTAGCACAGCCGAATCTCGTGAAGTGTTCTTGGAAAATGACAGCAGTTACACAGTAAGAAAAATAAATAACCATAGCAGTGAAAAATAGATGACTATAAAAAAAACAGTTTTAGATATAACGACTTATAAATTATTGTACATAGTCCGCAGAGCTAAGCCTCACCATCATCGTCATCAACTACTCTTTGACTGAACAGGAATATAAAGAGACAATAAAACGACTATTTCCATTGTATGTTAGTTATGGCCGCCCCCCCTCCCCCCTCCATTTTAATTTGTGACTGAGGTTAGTAGTGTCCGTTTTGTTTTTTTAGATGCACACAAGTGTTCTCCATTGGCATGGTTGCTTGTCCTACATGTAGATGTGGGAGTTTGAATTAGATGGCACTATTTTATATCAGCATCCATCACAGACACGACTTGAGGCCACAGCGGAGGGGCCGGAGACTGAATTCACTTATGTTTTAAATATTTTAATTTTGCGTGTTCATTTTGGTATGGGGAGAGGTTCACTCATGTAGTAGTCAAATTAATTGAAACCTATAAGCTACACAAATTAAGGAATTAAGTTAGGATGTCAGCTGCATTTCTCTCTTGCCCCCCCCCACCCTCTAATATACTGGTTTCAAAATTGAACACCCATCAAACTTTTATATTGCACTTTCCAAATGAGTTGAAAGATGAGAATATGGTTGAAGACTGTTTATGATTATGTCATAATGAATGCTCCACAAACACATTGCCTACATTACCTACTGAGCCATTTTAAGTACAAGGTGTGTTAATGCAATAGAAGACGTGGATGTCAACTTTTTCAACAACTAATTGAAAGACTGTGCTTGTATATTTAACAATAAATATGACAATGAGGTTAAAATAAATATCAACACATGCTAGGATTAAACTAAAACCAAGTGCCTGTGTTGTCAATACATGTACCCATTCAAAACTCAACAAAGCCGAGATTTTGATTTAATCAACCATTTCAGATGGGTGATCTTCTCATGTGTTTTTCTACAAAAATGAAATGCAATAGAGGTAGGTTTTGTGACTCTTGGTTGGCTCTTTGCTTTTGCACTAAACTGCCATAACCAGTTATTGTATTTTCCACAGCTATTTCAACATTGGACCTAATTTGTAAATAGATTTAAGATGGTACATTAACTAAACTGCTGCAGTAGAAAATCCATTTGTTGTGTTTTGTTTTGCCTTGGTCTACTGCCTCCTTTGAAATATACATGATATTTAGTCTCCTCAAGATCAGCTTGTGAAAAAGAATAGCTTAAAGATAATTTTTAGCTGACTGCATAAGGAACTAAATTGGCGAGTGAAATTCATGCAACAGCATTAGTAAGAATAAGCCAAGACCGCAGCCATAAGCTTTCTGATGACCCCAATACATTGCCAACTTTTAGTGCTGTTAGTTAAGCGGGGTCTCTTCTAGTTCTGTGTTAAACAATTTAAAATAAATCAGAATTTAGAGTAACTTAATATATCCCATCTTGTCACCTATTTGTACTGACGGCTACTAAACATGCCTTTGTTTTGGCTTCTGGCCCCCCCAATTCATTAGGTTTGAGAAAGTTGTTATCCGAGTTTTTGTTGAGGTTTTGAATGTTGGTTGAATGAGTTTCATCTCACCCTTTCATGCTTTTGTTAAAAAATGGAAAACAAAAACACTGGAATGTCAATGTTTAAAAAAAAGAGGAAATATAGCTTGTGTTTCGTGTATTTTTCACTTCTGCAGAATAAGATCAAAATAATTAACGATTATCAAACTATCATGCCATCATAATTTATTGATTGGCATTGACGCCTTGTGAACAAAATACGTTATCCCATTATGCAAATGTTCGTAATTAGGAATAGGACGATTTAACTGCATCTTATTAGATTCTTTACAATATTAGGTCAGTTTCCATTGCCTCCCTGCAGGCGACGGCAACACCGACATGGTGAATGTCAACCACCATCTTACAATGAACGAAGAAGACTCCCCGCGAAAGTAGTTTGGTAGACCGCGAGATATCCGACCATCTGGTATCGCGAGACTATTGAACAATAAACAGTTGCCAAATATGACAGTAAATATTGGGGAAAACGCTCCAAAGTGATCATTGGCTATGGTCTCGGATTAAAATTTCTTACTTGTCTGTATGGGTGTATGAAGACTACAGGACGAATGTCGTGATACAACCAAGTGCTGTTGATTTATCAAGCATTCGATTATTTAGTATATCCCAGAGTGTTCTGCTTGTGAGTCAGCCAACCGGGCTGCCGACCAATATCTGAGTTTTTGTTTTCTCAAAAAGGTTGTCACTTTGTACATACCTCATGAGTGTTTCTCTGGTTGTTATCCGTTTGGAACTAGCCGACCAGTCTCCTTCTCCGGAGGGTTTCGAGTATTCTGCCGGTGAGTTTCCCTAGCTAGGACTTAGCGTCATGTTTAGCATGGGCCACTAGCCCAAGCAAACCTGGCAGGTGCTCGAGTCATAAGAGTAGTAATGCTCCTCTCTGGGACGGCTCGAAAAAGAGGAATGTCGAACAAAGAATAAAAGCCAGGCCTATTGTAGTTTACTCCAACATTCATTCTTCTCCTGAACCTTCCCAGTGATTCACCAGTATCCATAAAATGGTTTCTAAAGTCGGGATAGTTCTGTCTGTAAACATCACAAACAATAGCACACTCTCGATGCATAAACTACTAGCATTTACTGGCAAGCCCGATAAGCATTGAAGACCATTTTGTCACGCAGAAACACACTCAGCTAGCGTACCTAAGACCCATCACGTCTCCCTTCCCTGTGTTTATTTCCCCGCCACAGTGGACGGCATGTCCGAGAAGACCCTCGAGGAGAAAGCCCTGGGCCTCGCCCAACTCACCCTGAGTGGAAAGACGGAGCTGGAGCGATCGGTGGTCATCCACCAACACATCGGCAGCAGAGCTATGGGGGACATGGTCATTGAGACGTTTGAGCCCAATCCAGGTAGACATTCATCCATCTATCCATAGTTTATGACAATGTAACGTTTGTTTACATCCAAGTCTCATCCAATTTTAAACGGCAGAGATGAGAACCTCCTTCTTTTCCATGTCCCTACAGACAGAGGAGGAGGAGGAGGTGAAGACAGTAGTGGTTCAGCAGAGGACAGCGAGGGCCAGGGGGGTGCCAGGGCGGACCCAGATGGTACTGAGGACGTCCAGGACAAGGCTGGGGAGACGGGCGTGGCACCAGACTCTCCCTCTAAGGAACTCCCCGACCAGATCTCCTTCTTCAGTGGGAACCCCTCGGTGGAGATCGTCCACGGGATCATGCACCTCTACAAGACCAAGTGAGTCACGGCACAAAGTATTGTTTTCATCTGCGAGTCCTCTCTTCACTGGATTGTAAAGTGAATTGTTGATTAACTTCTTAACTTGTGCTTGGAAAATGCCTGACACAATTTACCATAGCGTAAAACGAAAAATGGCTTGCTTTGTGTGACGAGAAGCAAAGGAAGAAGCATTCCTTTGATAATCTGAACCAAGAAAAGAAAACCCAGTATTTGTATTTCTGAAGCTGTATCCTGCAAATGAACTGAGCAGTCAGGATGATGGTGTTTGAAATGAATAACATTTGAGTAAATTACATCATAATCTCCCCTCTTCATCATGTCATTGAAAAAATTATGTCAGTTGAAAACCCAGAAGACTAATGTAGTCCTGTGATCCCTCGTGGTCGACACAGTAAGATGACATCACTTACAGAGGACGTGAGGCGCAGTGCCATGCTCTGTATCCTGACCGTCCCGGCCACCATGACCAGCCATGACCTCATGAAGCTGGTGGCGCCCTTCAATGACGTCATGGAACACATGAAGATCATCCGAGACTCCACCCCCAACCAGTACATGGTCCTCATCACATTCAGAACTCAGGTAAGGGATGATACCTGGATTCATCATCGGATGGTAAAAATGTAAAATGCATGGCATTTATATACACATTGCGTGTATTCTTGGAACAGATGACACCGGCAGGAGTCATACCCGTAATCCTGGCAGTGTTCAAGGGCCCCATTTGACAACCAGGTGTGATGTTGTTAAGCCATTACAAGCCATTTGAAAGACGCACCTTGTATAGCTGAATTCAAGTTAAAAGTTGTAAAGGTCACTGAAGCAACAAGTAGTTAGGGAGGCCCCTATTGGGCCAGTTGTGACATCACAAATGATTTTAAAATGTCTTCTAATGGCTCATCAACGTCCCACCCTTTTCAATGCCATGCTCTGCCAGTTGATCTAGACAGGACCACAGTACGATGCATTGATATAATTTTCAATCAGTAATTGTGTGCATAGTGATCTCTTCAATGCCATGTCTCTTTATTTTGTTGTGTTGAACAGGCAGATGCAGACAGCTTTTATACAGCCTGTAATGGCCGCCAATTCAACTCCATCGAGGAAGCAGTGTGCCAGCTGGTCTATGTGGAGCGGGCAGAGGTCATCAAGTCAGACCGGGTATTAGGACTTTAAGCACTAAAGTATATGCTACTATATATATATATATATATATATATATATATACACACACTCTATACCGTTACAGTAAGACCATCCATCCCATGGTCAATCCCCTCTTGTATGTTTAAGTTGCCATTACTACAACTAAACAAATGTAATCTGTTGTTAACTATGTCTCCAGTATTATGTTCACACTGCATTTAACGGCTGCTCAAGACAAGACCTGGACAACAAAACAGAGAAGATCCCTTATTGCTTTTCCTAGAACACATTAACTCCATTACCCTCACATGCACCCCTACTCTCACTGGAAGAGGTCGCCCTTATATCCTGTTTCCCTCCACTCCATCCCACCTCCTGATCCTCTGCGCCCCCTCCCCGCAGGGAGCCAGTCTGCCGGTGATGGAGCTGACGGAGCTGCCCAAGTGCACGGTGTGTCTGGAGCGGATGGACGAGTCAGTCAACGGGGTGCTCACCACCCTGTGCAACCACAGCTTCCACAGCCAGTGTCTCCAGCGCTGGGAGGACGCCTCGTGAGTACCCGGGCACGGTGGGCAGCACTTGGTACTAGGGCCGGCTCGGCCTGGTTAGACAGCAGCCAGCCAGTTCCCTTTAAAGGTGACATATTATACCACCAGGTGAAACCCTAACCATACCTGGTGGTTAAATATGTCATCATTAACTGTAAAGGTAGTCTAATAAATAGGGCAGCGATTAGATATTAACAGCAAACATTAACTCGGGACAGCATTAGTAACAATGGGAAGACCAGCTCCAACATCCAGTCCTTTTTATGAAGAACATACGTTCTTCCTAAAAGGGTCACCATTAGGGTTGCATTGTTCATTACTGTCGAGCCCCCCTCCAGCTGATGTTCAGAGTCTCGCCATCTCTTCTCTGTGGCTCCTGCAGCCGTATTGTATTCTGTGTCCACGGATTCTGGAGGAAATGCACATGGCTCAACAATAGAGAACAATGGCCGTAGTGCTTCTGGTGGTGTCCCCACAGTGGTGAGGCTCAGAGTTTTGTCGACGGGGATCTGTTGTTGTCTCTCTTCAGGTGTCCCGTGTGTAGATACTGCCAAACGCCGGAACCCGTCGAGGAAAACAAGTGCTTTGAATGTGGCGTGCAAGAGGTATTTAACCCTAGTTAGTTAGTTTGTGTTTTATATATTTCCTTGTTTTTGGTTGAAATACATATCTCTGATCAGTCCCAGTATATCTCCTTATATCACTTTCCCTCTTTGAGATTAAGTCATTAGAAGACACGTTACGCCCAACCCCTTGACAATCCAAACAATTATTAATTCTCACGTTGAGGGAAGGGCATCTCGCTCAAGGTGAAGGTTAGAATGTACACTCTCAAACCCGCGGCCTTTCAGGCAGCGATCACAGCCCCCCGCTAACCAGCACACCGTCCTCCATCCGTAGAACCTGTGGATCTGCCTGATCTGCGGGCACATTGGCTGCGGCCGCTACGTCAGCCGCCACGCCTACAAGCACTTTGAGGAGACGCAGCACACCTACGCCATGCAGCTGACCAACCACCGTGTGTGGGATTACGCCGGAGGTACCGAACCCTTATGGGACGTGTGTTGTGTCACAACGGACAGTGTCATGTGGTGTGCTTTGTGGTTACCCGTTGGCCACAGTTGCTCTCTGTTAACCGTTGAATGTGTCTATGCTGTGTTTGTGATAGGGGAAGTAGGGGTCTATGAATTGCATATGTTTGTGGACGATGGATATACATATTTTCATAGGTATTGTATATAGTTTATTTATGTGCCACAAATTTCAAACGCAAATGTAATGGAATTCGGGTCTTTTGTATGTAATAAACACAATACAATGTAATAAATGGAGCCAAATCAAGAAGTACAATATATACACGTATGTGAATAGAAGTCTATATATTTCCTTGTATAGTGAAAATAAGGACTTTCGTGAATGAAATGCATATTTGTGTATTCACTGGATCCCCTGGACCTGACTTACCGTGCGCCGGCGCTCTGCAGATAACTACGTCCATCGCCTGGTGGCCAGCAAGACGGACGGCAAGATGGTCCAGTTTGAGTGTGAGGGAGAGATCTGCCACACGGAGAAGATCGACGGCCTGCAGCTGGAGGTAAAGATGTCCCATCTCTGTGGCACCACACCTTTTTATTCAGTATTATAGTTTTTTGGTTCATATCATAATTGATCGTCTGCAGTACTCGTACCTGCTGACCAGCCAGCTGGAGTCCCAGAGGATCTACTGGGAGAATAAGATTGTTCATCTGGAGAAGGAGACTGCAGAGGAGGTAACCCATGGACAGGCTGCTCTGTTCAATTGCTTGTATTTATATTTATTGTTTTGTTTTTACATGTAATACCTCTAATATTGGCCATGGAAGCACTAAACAAACTGTGTGTGTGTGTGTGTGTGTGTGTGTGTGTGTGTGTGTGTGTGTGTGTGTGTGTGTGTGTGTGTGTGTGT
>JAOPUD010000079.1:7740658-7754891 GCA_027122715.1 Trisopterus minutus
CACACACACACACACACACACACACACACACACACACACACACACACACACACACACACACACACACACACATTATTGTTTAACTGTACGACAAATAATGAATGAAGACCTTTTCTTCTGTTGCTTCAATCTGAAATGCTCAACAATTCATTGGGCAGTAAGGGACAACATATTGGCAAGAAGATTCAAAGGTCACAGTGGGAATTTAGGATGGTTTTAGTGGGACGGGTGTTGGACTCCAAGATGAAAGGTTCTAAGTTCGATCCCCAATGTCCAAAGCCTAACCTGTAGGCAACCCTTGAAGCAAGATGCCTCACTCCCAGCTGCTCCTTAATGCACGCTGTAACGTCTCTGAATCCCCCGGCAGCCGGAGCGGAGATCAAGATCCACGTGACCAACGAACACTCCCTGTCCATGCTGGGCTGCCACGCCAACAAGAGCAGCCAGGTCTCCATGTATGAGCAGCTCCGGGACATCTCCATAGACAACATCTGCAGGTGGGGACAACGTCTATGTACACATAGACAACACTGGTGCTGGTGGAATGTTTTTCTAGTATTCTGTGTATTTTCTTTGCGTGCCAGTTACTTGTTTTTTTATGTTTTTCTTGTCTCCTCTCTTCTCCTCCTTTATTTCTCTCCTCCCTCCTCTTCCTCTCGTCTCTTCCTCTTGCTCCTCTATCCAGGTGTTTGAAGGCAGGTCTGACCATGGACAGTGTCATCGTCGAGGCCTTTCTGGCCAGCCTGTCCAACCGTCTCTACATCTACCAGGAGAACGATAAGTAAGTCAGGCTAGTGTGGCCCTCAGCCCCTTCCATCAGCCTTGTTGCGACCCAGGCTGGGAACTGACCTCTGGTCCTATGTTACATGTGATTCCATGATTCCATGATTCATCTATTTCAACCCACAGTCGTGTCAATAGCAAAACTAAATCACATGAAACATATAACAACTGAAAGTGTGCCAGGCTTCACTAAGACCATAATATATTCAGTTCAATTAAATTCAAAAACTTTTTTTTATAAGCCAAATTTTACTGGTTCCCACCCTATGAATGGTGAAAGTGTATTGATATTTCTGAACCAGTTACAACAAATCAGAGGTGGTTTCGCTGAGATAATTAAAAACTTTTTTGTCATGCATTAAGTATTTAATTAATATGGTGCTCATTCCAATTAATTAATCAAAAGTGGTATTCGGATGCCAATTAATTAATTAAAAGTGGGGCTCCGATTTCAACGTTAACAGCTCATGGACTAACAGCATTTTATCCTTTTTTAGTAGGTAAATAGTAGGTAGACGCACATCTGATCATAAAACACACAGATCAAGGTAAATAAAAGGAGATCGGACGGTTTTTGGAAGCAATAAACCCAGAGCAGAAACACCAGGACGCAAACACACAGACAACCCACACCATAGCGCATTACAGTGCATATATAGACATACAACCACAAAAGAAAAACATTTTCATACATACAGACAGGGCAGGGGAATGGAAGGTGAGGATCAGGTGTTGTTCGGGGAGTACAGATTAGTCAGAATATGCGTCTTCAAACTGGCTTTGAACATGGCAAGGCCAGTGGAATTGCACCATCCTAATGAAAACATAACGAAAGACCACCAAAACATGGAACAGTGTCGTTGACTCCTCCAGACCTTCCTCATGCGAGCGCCATCTCCTCTGTCCCCCTCCCCACAGGGACGCCCACATGATCCCGGACCACACAATCCGGGCCCTGGGCCACATCGCGGTGGCCCTGAGGGACACCCCGCGGGTCATGGAGCCCATCCTGCAGATCCTGCAGCAGAAGTTCTGCCAGCCGCCATCCCAGCTGGACGTGCTCATCGTGGACCAGCTGGGCTGCATGGTCATCACGGGCAACGTCAGTACTTTACGTCTGCGTGGTCCAATACAAATCCATGTTGTGTTTAAGCCGTGGTGGCGAGCCGCAGAAGTACTAATGGCTATTAGCAATTTGTTCAAAATCTATTTCAAAATCAAAATAATTTAAAAAATCTATCCACAGTAAATAATAATAATTCTAATGTCAGCTAATTTGCACCCATTGTTCCAGGTTGGATAACTGTAGTCAAGTAAAAAGCCAGAAATATTGTCTTTATGTAGGTGACTTTGTATAGTCAATGGTTTCAATGTTTATAAATTGTATTATACACATTGCAGATAGGCACATTCAGCAGTTGTTTGAGTGGGGAAGAGAAAAACTAACTTCCAGAGGAACCTAGGATAGTAGACATTAGGTTAAAGGTCATAAAGGGGTAATTGCAGAAGGAAGAGGGCGAGCACAATAGAAAGCTGAGAAAAGACTTTTGAGTTAAGAGTATGTTGTCAAGAGGTCATTAATCCGTCATATGGGCCATGTATTATTTTTCAGGCAATTGATCATACATAGGTTTAGTTAAAGATTATTGTCATGTGCAATAGTCAGTATCAAGAGGTACTACAAGTATTATGATAATTATATATTCTTCCACAGTAGTGGAGTGAGAGTAGAAATACTCCAATTTAGATTCACTCAGTAAAGTAGCTCACAATTGTGCTTCCAGTATCTGAGTAGAAGTCATCAACTCAATCCTAACCCTAATTATTAGATTTTAGATTGTTTGTGTATTCAATTCAATTCATTCAATTGTATATTTAGCAACTAGTTGATCACTCTCTCTCTCTGCCTCTACAGCAATACATCTACCAGGAAGTGTGGAACTTGTTCCAGCAGATCAGTGTGAAGGCCAGCTCCATGGTCTACTCCAACAAGGACTACAAGGACCACGGATACAGGTGACCCACAATCACTGGCTGTATCCCTGTAATGACTCTCCTGCTGTCTGTTATTGAGTGTGTCCTGCGGTTAAGAGAGGACAAATACAATCCCAATGAAAATGTCCCATGTAGTCACATGACCTTCCCGTACAGTATGATTCACTCTATGAATCTCCCGGAAGGGAAAGTAGATGCGGGCACATGCACACACGTAACGTAGACAACGCTGACAGCATGGCCTAACGAGCTACAGCAAGCCAACACCACTCAGAGTGGGAACAACCATCACAGTGGTTGTAAGAAACAACCACCGTGATCTAAGACGCACATCCTTCTTTTGACCTCCTATTCTCAACACTAGACACTACCCTTCTTAAACTATGTCTTTTAAGATCTCATAAGATATTGATTATCTTATGTCAATTGGTATTGCTTCTGAATTTCCTTCGGGATCAATAACATTTTGTTGTTTTATAACAGAGTTGACATAAGCATATTGGTTAAAAAAAACAGCTAGGGACGTATATTACAAATTGGCTATAATGCCGCGCATCATACAATGTCCACAAATGGGTTTTTTGTATTTGCCTCAACACAACACACACCATTCCACCGTCTCCCTGCCTCTGGTGTGCAGACACTGCTCCCTGGCCGTGATCAACGCGCTGGCCAACATCGCGGCCAACCTGCAGGCGGAGCACATGGTGGACGAGCTGCTGGTCAACCTGCTGGAGCTGTTTGTTCAGCTGGGCCTGGAGGGCAAGAGGGCCAGCGAGAGGGCCGCCGACAAGGGCCCCGCCCTGAAGGTAGCGCACAGCACAGCCTCACTCTTTAATCACACACACGCTCGCTTGTTATTATCGATGGATTAACTCCACCGTTGTTGTGACTCCCCTAGGCATCGAGCAGCGCAGGGAACCTGGGCGTGTTGATTCCAGTTATCGCTGTGGTGAGTGGACACCATTAATTCAAAGCACTGCCATTGATGTTAGCCTTTTTTGCTGGTATATCAAAGCAAGTTTGGGGTTCGATTCCCACTTAGGCCATTTGTTTGGTAGGACCCTTTTGGTTAAAATCATCCATGGTATACAGTATGTATCATAATCATTCATTATAATTATGTATGATACATCCACCCAATTCGCAAAACCCATAGGCCTTACCCAGGACCAATCGTTGCAGATCAGTAACTAATCTGAGGTGCTACCGTAGCTGTGTTCCTCTGAATGAGTACCAACGTGTCCTCCATCTGTTTCCCCGTGTCTGTAGTTGACGAGGAGGCTGCCGCCGATCAAGGAAGCAAAGCCCCGCCTCCAGAAGCTGTTCAGGGACTTCTGGCTCTACTCCGTTGTCATGGGCTTCGCTGTGGAGGGATCAGGTAGATTATGTTGTTGTGTTGTTATGTTGTTGGACTCCCTGTGGGGTTCCTTTGTTTTGCTTGTAATGTTATGTTCTGTATCCATAGCTTCACTGCATTGCCCTGTGTGGGACATGAATCGATCCGTTTTTACTACCGGGTTTGATACCCAGAGCTTAATTACATTACTCACAGTTCATATTATCTGTATTTCATAGGTTATATGCTCTGGATTATAAAATTATTTCATAGTTCATTTGAGTGTATTTCATGGTTCATAAGATCTGTATATCATAGTTTATAATCTGTATTTCATGGTCCATAAGCTCTGTATTTCATGGTTCATAAGCTGTATTTCATGGTTCATGTGCTCTGTATTTCATAGTTCATAAGCTCTGTGATTCATGGTTTATAAGCTGAATTTCATGGTTCATAAACTCTGTATATCATAGTTTATTAGCTGTATATCATGTTTTATAAGCTCTGTATTTCATGGTTCATAGGCTCTGTATTTCATTGTTCATTTGAGTGTATTTCATGGTTCCCAAGCTCTGTATTTCATGGTTCATAAGCTCTGTATATCATAGTTTATAAGCTGTCTATGTGTCTGTATTTCATGGTGTATAAGCTTTGTATTTCATGGTTCATGAGCTCTGTGTTCCTGTGTATTCCTCAGGTCTCTGGCCAGAGGAGTGGTACGAGGGAGTGTGTGAGATCGCCACCAAGTCGCCTCTCCTCACCTTCCCCAGCGGGGAGCCTCTGCGCTCGGAGCTACAGTACAACTCGGCACTCAAGAACGACACTGTCACTGCGGTGAGCAGGAGAAAAACACACACACACACACACACACACACTTCAGAAAAAGATTGTGAAGTGTGTGCACACAGTTCCACGTGCACATACGCTTGATAATTAACGCTTACACCTTGTTTGGACAAGGGGCTGAAAGACTACAGTATTTAGTTGTTTTTGAGTTCAGTAGCACAGCACTTATCTTCAGTTTCAGTTTCAAGTAAAAGTATTAGATTATCACCATTAAGTCATAATTTGCCTATCCCAATATATATCACTATATGCACTGAATCGAGAATCAAACTTGAATCGATAATCACTTAAAATCCACACTCAAAATTGAACCAAATCACAAGATCCCAAAAGTTTCCCACCCCTGCCTATGAGTGCGCCTTCAGTGGCCAAGCGCTCTCTAATTGCCGGTGATTAACCGCCGTCTAACCAACTGCATGGGGGCTGTGGTGTCTCAGGCGGAGCTCAACGACCTCCGCAGCACCATCATCAACCTGCTGGACCCCCCGCCTGAGGTGGTGGGGCTTATCCATAAGCTTGACTTCGCCATGTCCACCTACCTGCTGTCCGTCTACAGGCTGGAGTACATGAGGTTAGCTGGAGAGCACACACACACATCCTGCCGCTCTGCAGGGCCCGGACAAGTGGGGTGGTGAGCGGTTAGGGTTAGGATTATATTATATTGTATATTTTATTATACCACCAGTTGTGAGTGAGATTAGCCACTAATCTCACTCACAACTGGTGGTATAATAAAATATTCTGACATTAAAAGTGGGCCTGTCCACCTAGATGTGTGCTGGATAGATCAGTCCACAAGCCTACCCAGTGGACTGTAGCAAACGTTGCTGATCTATCCGTCATACGTCTAGGTGGACACGCCCACTTATGATGTCAGAAGAGGTCGATTTTCAGAACGGCTTGTAACGGCTAATCACACTCACACCTGGTGGTATAATATGTCACCTTTAATGCTGGGTGTTGTGTTTATTGCTCCCGAGGGTGTTTAATTTCCATCAACCTTTTCCTTGTGGATCTGGGTGGCCCTTCATGTAGGTGTAAATGATTTCTGTTTTTCCCCAGGATGCTACGTGCTCTGGACTCAGAGCGCTTCCAGGTCATGTTCCGGTACTTTGAGGACCGGGCCATTCAGAAGGATAAATCTGGTAGGCGGTCATAATGTCGTTATTCTACAAGGAAGAATTGAATTCACTTTATTGGTATAGTCTTTAATCACAGTGCCACGCTTAAGGGCTTAACAAGCTATATATTTCACTTTTTTGATGGTATTTATTTATTCATGGCTTTGTGTTTACCTGTAACCTGAACAGGGATGATGCAGTGTGTGATCGCTGTCGGGGACAAGGTGTTCGAAGTATTCCTGCTGATGATGGCTGAAAAGGTAAGGAGAAATGAGCATTATATGAATAACGTTATCTACGATTTGAGTCTTTGTGAGTAACGAGAGGGTTCATGGGTCACATGGAGGATCTGAGACTGACCTCCACCTGGATAATGTTTGACATTCATAATTAAAGCTGTTGACCTGTTTTCTTCTTAAGGCCAAAACCAAAGGCCATGAGGAGGAGCTGGAGCGCCACGCTCAGTTCCTATTGGTCAATTTCAACCACATCCACAAGAGGATCCGCAGGGTGGCTGACAAATACCTGTCTGGGCTCGCTGAAACGTACGACACGCTGTCATGCACCACATCACTTATTTAACACAGACTGTGCTGAAAACTTGCTCTGGGGAAATCCAATTAATCTCTCTCCCTCTCTCTCTCTTTCTTTGTCCTAACGGCGCCTCTTTCTACTCTCCTTTCCTGCTGCATCTCTATTCATCTATCTTTCTCTTAATTCTCCTTCTTTCTGTCTTTCTCTCTTTTCTTCCTTAGTTTCCCTCACTTGCTGTGGAGTGGGCGAGTGTTGAGGACCATGCTAGACATCCTGCAGACCCTTTCGCTGTCCCTCAGCGCAGTAGGTTCCACTAATCACCAACCCGGCTTTCTTCTTCCACCTCTCAGTATAACAATGTACCGCTCAAACCTGACATTAACGTGGATGCCCGTGATGTGTTTTGTTTTGTAGGACATTCATAAAGATCAACCGTACTACGATATCCCAGACACGCCCTACAGGATCACCGCACCGGATACATATGAAGCCAGAGAGGTAACTTCATCTACTATTCCACCATTAGGAATCTCGGTGGTTGGTTGGTCCACTATTGTGTAGCTCACCTTACAGAGCAAGCCGGTAACAATGCCAGGGTTGAATTCACACCAGGGCCAACAAGAATGTGTGTGTACATTATATTGTACAACGCTTTGGATAGTACTGTCCACCAAATTAGCCTTTTTCACCTATAGTGCCCATTGTGGTGCCATGATGAACAAATGTGTTCTGCATTCGGTTCCTTCCATTCCAAGATGGCCACCATGTGATGTGAATAAGGCCCATGTCATATTTAGTCATCTGTCAAGTTTACCAGAATTTGTGTACAGATGACATGTGAGTTGAATCGGTTAAAACGTATATACTGTATTTATGTCTGGTTTGTAGAGCATAGTAAAGGACTTTGCTGCTCGCTGTGGGGAGATCCTCAAGGAAGCTATGAAATGGGCTCCGTCCGTCACCAAGTCCCACCTGCAGGTAGGCCTCCAGCTCTGATCAGAGTCTCTTCATGTACAGTGGGTATAGGGATCTTGTCTGCCCCGGTCCAAACACTTAATACAAATGCATGAACTACAAGTTGTTAATGCTCATATTACTAGGATTTGTAAACTTGTTGTGTTTTAATGGCTTACCTGGGTATGGATGCCACAATTAACCCTGCTAACTATTTGGTTTAAAGTAGGGCTTAAATTTTATAACTGCTCCTTTTCTGCTTTTTAGGAGTATCTGAACAAGCACCAGAACTGGGTGTCAGGCCTCTCCCAGCACACAGGCCTCGCCATGGCCACAGAGAGTATACTGCACTTTGCTGGCTACAACAGACAGAGCACAACACTGGGGGTGTGTAATGCCTACAATTATAATAATCTAAGATAACCTTTAGTGGTTTACTCTATGTAAGCATTAGTGTAACAAAAATGTATTGATTATTGTAGCAAAAGACATTGTTCAGAAATAGAAACTAGGGCAGTAGGGCAACTAGGTCTACTGACATTCCACCTCCTCTTTCGACCAATCGATTGGTTAAAGAATCTACAAAATTTTTAATTTGATCATACAAGAGGCTATCGACCAACCAAACAGAAGGTGGTCCGCCAAATAGAAACTGCAGGATCCTGAGAATACAGCCCTGTGGGACACCGCATTGTTATTCTCTATTCATTATGCATTATTAAACTGTGTCATTACTCCAATACCTGGTCTTTTAATGCTCCCCTCGTTCATATAGACTACCCAGCTCACCGAAAGACCCACCTGTGTGAAGAAGGACTACTCTAACTTCATGGCCTCTCTAAACCTCCGGAACAGATACGCGGGAGAGGTAAGTGACAACCACATACTAAATGCGTGCGTCATGCTGATCTCGCTCCTCTCACTCTGTGCGTTCCCTTGTTCCCCGCAGGTCTCTGGGATGATCCACTTCTCCCAGGTGGTGCGGGGTCATTCGGACCTCAGCCGGCTGATGGTGAAGCTGATGGGGGAGGCACTGGACAGCGGGCAGCCTGAAGCCTTCACCGAGGCCATGTTCAAACTCGCTGCCTTGCTCATCATCACCAAAGGTTTTCCATTCCTTTTTACCTCCTGATAATTTGGTTAGGTATATTAAATTGATTTGTACGATCATTGTGTGCTCATCATTGGTCCCCTCCAGCTCAACTGCTATAGCGTTGGTGTACTTCTTGTGTGAAGGGTTCAATTCCCACTGGGGGCCACCCTCGCTCAAGTGCACACACTCACGGTGGTGAAGGATACTCACAATTAAAACAAATGCAAATGTATTCATAGTGACACATAGTGTTTAGTGCCAAATGCAAACGATGCATGTTCAACGTAGACTCATGTTGTGGTGATCCTCTCTTGTTGGGTGTTTGCTGTGGGCGCCGTCCCTCCAGACTTTGACCCCCAGCTCCTGCACCATCTCTGCTGGTCACCCATCAGGATGTTCACTGAGCACGGCATGGAGACGGCTGTCGCCTGCTGGGAGTGGCTGCTTGCAGCGCGCACTGGCATCGAAGTTCCTGTAGGGATACCATCTTTCAGTGTTTCATTTTACACCCCCTCTGTCTCTGGGCCCCTATTTTACCACCAAGTGTGAGGCCGGATCTATCCATCATGCGTCATCATGGACACCCATTTGTGATGTCACAAGTGTATCGTTTTTGAAATGGTCTGTAAAAAAGACTTATCACCATCACCTTTGTGGTAAAAGAAGCAGTCCTTTTAGAGTAACATTTTAGAGATATTGATATCGTAATATATTATCCCAAATGATACAGAATCTATATACATAGTTTTGTCACTCAGTAATCTTGTAATATCATATCCTGCCAGATCCCTGTCCCTAATATCGTTCATCCCCTCTCGCTCTGGCTGCGTGTTACTGTGTAGTTCATGCGTGAGATGGCGGGGGCGTGGCAGATGACTGTGGAGTTGAAGATGGGGTTGTTCTCAGATGCCAAGGTGGAGGCAGACCCCCTGGCTGCCTCCGAGGAGAGTCAGCCTGTCCCCTGCCCCCCAGATGTCACTCCACACCACATCTGGATTGAGGTAAACTCCCACCGAGTGCATGTCTGGGTCTCGGTGATCATTCCACCTAGTAGATGTTCTGAGACACATTCGTCTGCATTCCACAGCCTTTACACTCACTCCTCGCTTCCTGAATCTCCAGATGCACTCCTTGATTGTCGTTGTTCCCATTAACCCAATATGTAGAAGCCCAAAGCACCCATCGAAGTAGCTTCGGACCGAGGATAGATCAGTGGATCCTACACAGGAAGAGATTTTGAAACGGTTCAATGGACGGTTGGACGGTTGCAATTGGCCGAGATCTCCAGCCATCGCCATTGTCTTTAATGACTTTAAAGGAAGCAGCTCAGCTCGTCCACTAACTGCTTGTCCCATCAAGGGCTTGGTGAACAAACAATGGCGGGAGGACGTAGGGAACGCAGCACGGCCTCAGTAGACGAGGTGCCTCACACTCTTTCTTCTTGGTAGTTTCTAGTGCAGCGGTTTGAAATAGCAAAGTACTCGAGTGCGGATCAGGTGGAGATCTTCGGCAGTCTCCTCCAGCGCTCGCTGTCTCTCAACGTGGGCGGGAACAAGAGCAGCCTGAACCGCCACGTGGCCGCCATCGGATCCCGCTTCAGGTACACACACACTTATACATGCACGCACGCACACACTCACCCACACAGTTGTCCTGCTAATAGGTTTGACTTGTTTTAGTCAATGTAAGGACTGCTCTGTGTTTACTATCTTTTTTCTTTTTTTGACCTTGTATATCCTGCCGTATTGTAGTTCATAGGGTGTTTAAAGGGTCACAGCCAACATTTTGGCATTCTCCAGCTAGATGCCTTAACCACTCCTTAATGACGTGTATCTGAGTTCAGTGAAATCACCTTGGAAAAGGTTTCTGCTAAATTACTAATAATTAGTAATAATATACTTGTGCTTTTGCCATTTCTCTGAATAATTGAAAAAATTTATTTATATTAGAGGCTTGTATCAAAATGGCTTCCTTGTTTAAATCAATATTTAATAACTGTTCTGTACTGCAGGCTGCTGACGCTGGGACTGGCTCTGCTCCACTCAGACGTGGTCACCAACACCACCATCAGGAACGTGCTCCGTGAGAAGATCTACTCCACGGCTTTTGATTACTTCAGGTATTGACACAAATAACTATACACACATGTCCAACCCCACGATTCCTGTTCCATACTGACCTTTAACCTTACTCTCCAACACCTTGTCCCCAGCGTTGCCCCTAAGTTCCCCACTCAGGGGGACAAGCACCTGCGGGAGGACATCAGCATCATGACACGCTTCTACGCCAGCATCCTCTCGGACAAGAAGTACCTGGCCGCGTGCCACCTGGTGCCCCCCGGTGAGCTCTGCACCACGCCCGCGCAGAGCAGCCTCTCTGCCGGGATATTCGGATCGCTAATCGTGTCCAGCACCTCTCCGATTTCCCTCCTAAGTAAGCTTACCGCGGTAAAGACCGGCTGCCACTGGCCTGCTGCAAGGGCATGACGGTTTTATTTTTCTTCATATTTTTCATCATTTTTTATATTTTTTCATCGTTTTTTCATTTTTTCATTTTTGCTGCCGCCAACTCAAATTCTCAGCTGTTATCCTCACTGGCCTCGTTTTTTTCTTGTTCGGATATGATTTTTTGATGTGTATATTTTCTTTTTCTCAAATCTCTTTAGCTGTCTTGTTCTCTCCTATCTCCCTTCCCTCTCATTCTGTCTCTTCTCCAGAGTGTTTTATTGTAGCCTTGCATTTCCTTTCCTACGTGTGCTCCTTCAAAGGGCTTCACACAAAGCAAATCAAATGAAAGAAGCACTTAAAACTGAAGATCAGACAAGTCAGAGCAGTACACTAGATAGTAAATCAAAAGATGAAACGCATATGCATATGTCATAAAGTCAATAAAATGATAAGGAAAACTAATTTAAACTATAAAACATTTGGGGCTTAGAGACCAGGCTCTAAATTTAAGGCAGTAGTTGGACTTTCGACTCTCTCTCTCTGTCTGTTGCTCTCTCTCTGTTGCTCTCTCTCTCTTGCTCTACCCTCCCCCGGCCATGAGGATAAGCATGAATTTGTCACCGCGCTACATGTATGGTCATCATTGCGTCTGTACGCCTCCTCCCCGCTTACCTCCCCCTCGCCTGCCCTAAAGAAGAGGACGACGAAGATGAAGGCAGAGGAAGATGTTCCAGACCCTACTGATGGATCCACTTCCGCTGATGATGATCCAACGACACGCAACCTCCTCTCCATTCTCATTACACACGTCCCCCCCCCCCCCGTTCAAGGTAGAAGAGTCCCTCGGACCACAGATACCAGATGAACTTCCTCCACAAGCCTCCTCTTGTGAAGGTCTACTATCAGCCAGTAGTACCCTGCCTTTGTATCTGTGGTTCAGGGTTGACCCTACGGCTCCATCCCATGTAACTGCGTCAAATTGAGCCATCCTTTAAAACCGCATGACCATCAAAAAGAAAAAGAAGCCAAAAAAAAGCCTGACTTGTGGATGCAACTCATTGAGCCCTCTGTAATTTTCCCTTTCACCCGATCATGAAACACCCATCAATGTGCCTCATTTTTACCATGTGATCTTTTGGATGTTTGTATCTGTGTCTGTGTTTGGTTTTACTCACATGTGGGATTCACTGGTGTTGTCCAGAGAGCATAGGGTAGAAGATATTATATTCTTCAAGGAATCTGCTACTAAAACTGCTTTACTCTATAAAGTAAGCTTAGGTCAAATTAGAGCAGTGATCTAGAGAACAAAACAAAAACACCTCTATTGACGTTGTTTTGAACCATTCTAACATGATTATATGCACTATTCTGCTATATAGTTCACTATTCTTGATGCTGCTCCATTCTGAACACCAACAAATGAGATCCTTCATGTCATTGGAAGAGATATCTTTAAATGGATACATACGAATAGGAGACATGAACAGGAACAGCAGTTCTTTATATGCACATTTGCAGTGTTAATTCAAATTCAGAATACTTGATCACTGCTTTACTGGAAATTCAGATTCTATAAGACAAAGAGTAGGCCTTTGAGTGTGTCTTTCCCAGCCAGCACTTATTTGCTGTGTGTGTGTGCGTGCGTCCAGACAACCAGGACCCGTCCATGAACAGCCTATCGGTGATGAACGCCCCGGACCTCCGGAGCAACGCAGACTCCAGTGCCCGCTCCCAGACGAGTGGCCAGGGCTGGATCAACTCCTACCCTCTGTCCAGTGGCATGTCCACCGCCTCCAAGAAGTCCGGTACGCTAGCACACGTTAACGTTTTAGTTGATCATCATGTCAGCATGTCAGGCTGAGAGAACAATC
The DNA here is from genome assembly GCA_027122715.1 of Trisopterus minutus. Lineage (NCBI taxonomy): Eukaryota > Metazoa > Chordata > Actinopteri > Gadiformes > Gadidae > Trisopterus > Trisopterus minutus. Next base: position 7,753,642 of record JAOPUD010000079.1, read on the forward strand.
AATGGAGTCACTGCAAAAAAAAAAGTTGATGTCCTGCACAAATTATAGGGGACTGAGTGTAGAGCCTTGTGGGACACCACGTTCGTATTCTCTCTTTGATATGCAGTACTTGCTCCAAATGGCTTTCTCCGTACACCAAAAGACATTTGAAGAAAGTAATTGTATTGAGATCATGGTTAAACTCCGGCCTCCTCTCTTAGGCATGTCCAAGAAGAGCAACCGAGGGACCCAGCTGCACAAGTACTACATGAAGCGCAGGACACTGCTGCTTGCCCTGCTGGTGAGCGCCGGAAGCACACCCACTCTCCCTCGCTTCCACCAGAAACCAAACCTCTCATGAGAATATGTTCTCTTCTATGCTTCTTTTTTGTCGTACATTATTTTTGACTTCCTTTTGTGTCGATCGTCTCCCCCATCCGTCTCCCTCCCCTCCTCCCTCAGGCCAGTGAGATCGAGCGGCTGACCACGTGGTACAACCCGTTGTCCACCCAGGAGCTGGCCATCTCCACGGAGCAGTCCCTGGAGACCAGCATTGCCAACTGGAGGTCCAAATACATCAGCCTGACGGAGAAGCAGTGGAAGGACAACGTCAACCTGGCCTGGGGCATCGCACCCTACCTGGCCATGCAGCTGCCTCCCAGGTAAACTGTTAAATTCGCTGTTCCTCTTTCATGCTGTCCCTCTGACTCGCTGTCCCTCTGACCTTCTCTTTCGCTCTCTCTCTTGCACTCTCTCTTGCACTTTCTCTCACACTCTGTCGGTCGGTCTGTCTGTCTCTTTCGCTCTCGCTCTCTACTCTCTCGCATTAAATCGCACATAGCAAAACATGAGTTTGTTCCCAGGTTTAAGAATGAGGCTATCGTCGCGGAGGTGACCCGGCTGGTGAGACTGGACCCTGGGGCGGTCAGTGACGTCCCTGAGGCGGTCAAGGTGAGACGTCCCACCGGCCTTGAGCTCCAGGACCACACCCCCCCACACACCTGTCTGGGGGAGGGGCAAGAGATGAAACTATGAGCCCATCCACACAACATTGATTATTGTACTCTGTATACACATTTGTATTCATTGATGAATTAATATTATCAGCTTCACAAATATTTAACACCTATATGTTAGAGCTAGTCAGACAAAAGCAGGCCCATCTCAGACATCACTGTAGACCTCTTGTCTCCCAGACTAGATGAGGCACTAATCTCTCTCTCTCTCGCTCTCTCTCTCTCTCTCTCTCTCTCTCTCTCTCTCTCTCTCTC
>JAOPUD010000079.1:7810967-7823407 GCA_027122715.1 Trisopterus minutus
GTTTTTGTGTGTGTGTGTGTGTGCATGTTTGTGTGTGTGTGTGTGTGTGTGTGTGTGTGTGTGTGTGTGTGTGTTTGCGCGCGCGCGCATGTGTGTGTGTGCTTGCAGGCAGAGAGTCCGAAGGCCGAGTGTTTGGAGTCGCTGTCTGCAATGGAGCTGGCTGAGCAGATCACCCTGCTGGACCACATCGTGTTCAGGGGCATTCCCTATGAGTGAGCACATGATCGAATACTGACTGGGAGTCTGTTGGCTGTTGTTCATACTTTTTGTTGTTGTTATGTTTTGTAATATGCACAAATGCCTGAAGTTCTTGTTGTTGTAGTTCATGGTTGTTGTTGTATGTATGTTTTCTAAATATCTACAACACCTTACTGAAAGTCTAGTTGTGGCTCATGTTTGTTGTTGTTTTTGTTGTCGCTGTTGTTGTATGTTTCCGAAATATGTCCAACTACCGACGGAAAGTCTGGTTGTTGTTCATGTTTGTTGTCGTTTTCATGTTTGTTGTCGTTGTCGTTTTCCTAACATGCAGGGAGTTCCTCGGGCAGGGCTGGATGAAGGTGGACAAGACGGAGAGAACCCCGTACATCATGAAGACCAGCCAGCACTTCAACAACGTCAGTCCCCCAAGACAAAACCCAGCACACACTTCACCGAGTGGCCCAGCATCCACAGACAGCAAGACTCCCAAAAAACGTCCCTTTGGTTTCAAGCCACTCTGCTCTCTGTCTCCAGATGAGCAACCTGGTGGCGTCCCAGATCATGGCCTACGGCGACGTGGGCCCGCGCGCGGGGGCCATCGAGAAGTGGCTGGCGGTGGCGGACATCTGCCGCTGTCTGAACAACTACAACGGCGTGCTGGAGATCACCTCGGCCTTGAACCGCACCGCCATCTACAGGCTGAAGAAGACGTGGGCCAAAGTCTGCAGACAGGTGGGTGCACAGCAGGGGATGTGAATAAGGCCCAGATGGCTCTTACTCACCGAGCGGCCATCTTGATTTTAAACCCTTTAACCCACTGAACCGCATTTGCTGCATTAAAAAATTAAGAGACGGAGGAGAGGAAGGGGAGAAGAAGGAGAAGAAGAGTATCCATCTGATAGTAAGACTATCAGATGAATGTGTGATGGAATCAACACTTCATTCATTCATTCATTTTGCTGGCCGTGTTATTGTGTTTTTCCAGACTAAGTCCCTGATGGACAGGCTACAGAAAATTGTGTCGTCAGAAGGAAGATTCAAGAATCTGCGAGAGACCCTGAAAAAGTATGCGCAAATATCCACTATAAGCCGTTTCGAAATCACTGTGACATCACAAGAGGGATTGTCCATTCAGATGTCATTTTGAAAGATCTATCATTTATCTGGAAGGGAACTCCCACTTGTGATGTCACATATCTCTACAGAAAAAAATACTTGTGACATCAAAAGTGGGATTGTAATTGATGAAATCTGTTATCGACAATCCCACTTGTGATGTCACAAGCAGATTAGAAATATATACATATCTTGGATGGAAATGTTTGTTCAGAATTATTGTTCAAATGTTTGTTCAGAATTCTGTACATATATCATTATTTATTTGATTCCATATCAAAAAATGTATATTTATCAAATGTATTGCAGCTGTAACCCACCGTGTGTGCCATATTTGGGCATGTACCTCACTGACCTGGCGTTCATCGAGGAAGGGACCCCCAACTTCACCGCAGAGGGTCTGGTCAACTTCTCTAAGATGAGGATGGTAAAGGTTCCAACAATACCTGCTTAAAGGTTTTAATACAGTCCAACAGAAGCCCTGTTTCATAGAATGGATTCAACATAGCTGAACTTATAAATGTACAAGGAACAATGTGAACTAATTAATTATCATTTATAAAGGACAATCTTTTTAAGGAACATGAAGTAATTCACAAACTATTGAATACATATTTTGCTGTGTATTTTCTGTCTTTCTCCAGATCTCCCACATTATCCGAGAGATTCGGCAGTTCCAGCAAGCCCCCTACAGGATCGAACACCAACCCAAGGTACCCAAATCAGAACTGTCTAACCCCTACCTGCTCTTTAATGACCTGTCTCTGTACTATCCAACCCCTACCTGCTCCTTAATGACCTGTCTCTGTACTATCCAACCCCTACCTGCTTCCTAATGACCTCTCTGTACTGTTTAACCCCTACCTGCTCCTTAAAGACCCGTCTCTGTACTGTTTAACCCCTACCTGCTCCTTAACGACCTGTCTCTTACGTCTAACCCCTATCTTCTCCTTAATGACCTGTATCTGAAGTTCCCTGAACTAGGGAAAACATAGTTCATATTTCATCTGATCTAAGTGGTGTGGATGGTGTCTGATAAATGCCTGAATATAAATCAAATTTATAAAAGAAACATGCAAGGAACAAAAGTTCCTTGTTTCCCGTTGCTCCTCTGGTCGTTCCAACAGTGTTCTCTACGTTCTCTGTGGTGGTTCCTCAGGTCACTCAGTTCCTGCTGGACAAGAGCCTGGTGATGGACGAGGACACCCTGTACGAGCTGTCACTCAAGATGGAACCCAGGGTAGCACCCAGCTGACCAGCCACACACGGAGAGATACACACGCACGCACGCACGCGCATGCACGCACACACACGTACATATACACACGCACACACACACACACACACACACACAGACACACTCGCACACACATGCACATATCCACACCCACACACACACACACGTGGACACAAACACAAACAATATCACTCACACTAAGACAAACGTCTCATGCCTGACCACTTGTGCCTTTTCTTGTGAATATGGAACTTCAGTATTCTGCGATGCGAGACTATAGGAAACACTAAGTCTTGTATGCCAAAATTGGTCCTATAGTTATCACTGTGACCTCCATCATCCATCATTTAACTCAAGATATATTTAGGATGTGTAGAAAATACACAGCTGCTTTTCCAACAACTCAGGAGTATTGTTTCCATACATTTAAATCATTTCTCATGTCGTTACTTACTTGATACTACTAGAGCTGTATTTATTATGTAGCATCGGTACTGTATTTATAAGCACTTGTACTTTCCTGTTGTACGTATCCAAATATATAGTTTTTCTACCAACTCTTTAAAAATGCTGATGTAAATGATGGTGTAAAAAACAACATTCTATATATTCTATTTAGGTGTGTCTGTGTTTGTGTGTGTGTTTCTGTGTGGAACAGACCTTAAAGGTCTTTTAATGTGTATTCTAGCAATTATTTTCTGAATAGATGACTGAGTTCAACTCACTTGTGTGTCAACCTTTTCAATAATCTCTGAATTAAATATTTAGACTAAAACAAAATAATATTATATAATACTTTTGGATTTTAGATCTGTAATATTGTGAATAGATTTAGATGTTTTAATAGCCTGAATACAGTGTGTCAACTTGAATTACATTTTGCTAACCAATGTAGTACAGGATTCCATTTTAAAAGCAGTTTTTGTACATCACCGACTTTGTAACAATGACCTTTACAGCCCTTTCTCCATGCAACTTCACTTACAGAATGTACAGAAACCCCCTAAATGTACATATATTTACACTTAAAGTGTTGTAAATAAAAACCCTCACATAAATTGCATTTCAGAACGTGTTTGGGGTGTGGAAACCACAATCTATTCCCAAATCCCTGGTGCTTTACAATATGCTAATTTTAACCTTCACAGTCAAGATATAAAATAACAAATAAACTAGCAGGGCAGCAAACCTTAATGTCCCAATATTAGTGAATCCCTTTAGGAGTTGATCAGAGGACCTTGAAGAACTTTGTCTTACTTCCATTCTATCACACAAGTCCCCTGTGAAATGTCAGATGCCCTGTTGGCAGTTGCTAATATTAAAGTGTTATAGTGCCAACAAATATGACATATATGGGGGGAGGGGAAGCAACAGTGCTGTAGAGGTAAGCAGCAAGGTCACCCTGGGAGACAGGAAGGGATTGGGCGGGGGGGGGGGCCAAAGGCCTCCCCCCCTCGCAGCCAAAGGCCAAATAGGATTGCACTGCTCCACCGTATGCTCTTGGACCTTTATTGGTTTATACTGGGTCGTGTCTGGTATTGTGATTGGCTGCTGGGGTCTAATCCCACCGTAGTGGGAGGGGCTTTCTGTAGACACTGAGGGGAGATGTACTCCGGAGTCTCTCAACCGGGGAGGACAGCAACTTGTGTCCAGGTAGGCCTCTCTCACTCTCTCTCCTCCCTTTTTTATCAGGGCTTTTTTGATTGCTGAAATAGTTCTTTCTGTGTGTAAACTCAGTGAACATCTCAATGCATGAATGCTCAATAATTTAATTTTAATTAAGTTTAATCGCTAATTGCTTTATAATAACTTGTCCTCAGGCTACACTTTTCATAAATAGTTGTTCATGGTTAGTTTGAATTTGAATCTGCCATTTATGCAATAGAGGGAAATATGTAATCAGTCAATTTGAAAATGTTTAAATTGTGATTTTTATCTGCATTGTTAAAAAATGAAACACAAGGGGTCACATAGTCAAAGCCAGGTATATAGCAGATGTCTCCAGATTGTATTGGCATAAGGGCTATTCTTCTTCGTCTTGGATACAATGTGCACATTGCACAACATCTTGCACATCTCTGTGATCAAAACGAAGGAGAAACCGGTTTACTTTTAAAAGGGGAAAGTTTGAAATGTGTCACTAAGTCGCTCGCGTGTCCACTATATCTGCTCAGAGCAAAGCTATCCGGTCAGCTGCGAAGGTCATGTGCTGGTGTAATGAGTATGGCTCATCCCAGGTCTGACAGAAGCATCTTGTTCTGGCTTAATCCCAAAGATTAGACCACGTAAGCCCCCACTAGGTCACCTACTGCCCAGAGCTTTAGGAAACGCGGGCAAAGTCATCTAATATGACTTGGTGGAGTATTCAAAGAATGCAAATAATACAGGTTTCATTTCCTAGTATCTCATCATCATCAATTTGAAAACTTTTTCTTACTTTTTAATTTCCCGTGGCACTGAGAAGGATGAATTCCGTTTTGTCGCGCTGTGTTCCCTGTGGTCAGTGACCGGGGGGAGGTGGGTTAGACACACTAAGTGTGTCTATCTGTTTCCCCGGATCTGAATGTTACCCGAGAATATGCTAAAGGTGCTTTGGCCCAGAGTCCTGGCACCAGAACCCTTTGGTGGGTTATTTATAACATCAGCGTTGACCAAAAGAACCGGTCACAAGACTGTGGAGTCGTTTTCCATTCTAGAAGATCACACATCAGTACGATAAATACATTTGATTTAATTTGAATTAAATTAAAATTTTTACAGTATTTCAGAAGTTGGTGCTGGAGACACTAATGCACTTTTAGAAGTACGGTAACGTGTACATGTGGCCTTTGATAAGGCCGCTCCACACGGGGACTCTGGGTCTGGTCAGTGCTGGTTCAGCCCAGACCAGGGATTGACCAGACTGATGATGTCACAGCAGGGGTCGTGGCTATATTAAGAGACGGTTTAAGGCCCGCCAGCAGACATTTCCATTTGATCTTTGAGACGCGGTGAAGGACAGGCCACCATGCTAAAGGTCCACCAGACCTTAGTGTGATCCTTATTTTGATCACATGCTATCAAATAGTCTGAAATATGATGCTGTTCCTTTTGGACCAATAATTGATTTATGACCAGTGATCGTATGGAAGGCAATTGGATTAAAGCCAGTTGAAGATATGGGTGGGACGGTCAAGATATATCAAATGTGGGTGTGGGTGGAAGTAGATGAATCTGCATAAATTAAATTTATAACATTAATTTATATATTTTATGTATTTCACCATGTAGGCTATACATCCTGCATATATTATATATGTATAATTAGCCAGAGGATAAAATGAAATATATTGGCCTAGATAGAAACATAAACATACTATAAACACAGCGGTAACCTTATTTGAGACATTGTATCATTAAATGAATGTGTCTTCCCCCCCCCCAGTTTATTAATTAGTGACATTTGCGAGGACCGAAGATGGCAAGCACATTCACCCGTATGATCGCCGGCCGTTACCCTGCCGCGCTCCTGGCGAGCCTGGGCGCGGGCACCGTGGCAGGTGGCTTACTGCTGAGCGACAGCGCTCTGTTCGCAGAGGCCAAGAAGAGCCTGTACCCTGCCAGGTAACACCAGCACCACCTGCTGGCCATGCCAACATATACATACTAATTCACACAATGATCAGAAATGATAAAACAGGCCTTGTATATCACGACGTGACATCCATTCAATTCAAATGTAGGCCTATTTTAAAATCACCCCTTCAACAGTTACAGTCTCAAAGGGTCAACAGGCCTTATATTTATGATAAATCAAAATGTCTGCCGCCCTATGACTATTCATGATCTTATTAGTTCTAAATTATGACAACCTAAAGTTGTTTCAATGTCGCTATGGGGACACAATATGAATCTGATCTTCTCTCTCCCATAGCGCGGACTTCCCTGATCTGAGGAAACACAACAACTGCATGTCGAAGGCGCTGACGCCCGCCATCTACGCCCGGCTGCGGGACCAGGTGACCCCCCAGAACTGGACCCTGGACCAGTGCATCCAGACCGGGGTGGACAACCCGGGACACCCCTTCATCAAGACCGTGGGCGCAGTGGCCGGCGACGAGGAGAGCTATGAGGTAGGCTAGCTAGCAAGTCCAGAGTTGTCCTTTTGGTGTCGGATTATTTGAGTCTTAAATGAATTCAATTGTATTTGTATAGCCCTTAAACACCAGTTTAACAGTCTCAACGGCCTAAAGGCAACATATTTATGACACCCCCCTGACCCAGGCACCAGAGGGCAAGAAACTTGCCCTAAACTCCCTTAAAGTTTGAGGGGGCTATGAGAGGGTTGATCCCAGACCCATTGATGTCTTTTTAGCTTAGCCCTCTATTCGTCATTAGCATGCAATCATTTATTGTTTTGTATTTAATCCACCCCTACCCCTATTCACCTACTTTTTAAAAAATCTTTCTTGCTTTGTTGATTTTAACTTGTTAAGCACTTTGTAGCCTACTGCAATTCTGAATCTAATATTGATTGATTGATAACCACTACCAGCCAGAAGGCTCTGGGTTTTCTAATCCTCTTGTTACCGGCAGCTCTATCAGGCTACTATATAAATAAATATAACTGTTTCCCTTAACAGTCAAAGCCCCTTATTATTATTGCATCATCAAACACAGTTTGTTTGTGGCCTACGCTTATACGTATATTTCCTGTTTGATCCCTCCTATGTCCCTGCAGGTGTTTGCCGAGCTCTTCGACCCCATCATCAAAGACAGACACAACGGTTACGACCCCAGAACCATGAGGCACCCCACCGACCTAGATGCTTCCAAGGTGCCGTTCGTGGACAAATACTCACTTCTCCATTGGGCCTTTAGTATAACAAGGCGGAGGCACCACAGAACAACAGTGTAGCTTTGCAGAGAATGTGTAGCCTACTTTTGCAAAAAAAAAACAACATCATTTTTTCCAAGCTACTGCCACTATCTCACGGCTTGGTGGAGTCAATTCCTTTTGGGACATGATAATGTTGATTGGCAAGATCAAATCCTATCAACTGGCAGATCGATTATTAACTAGGGATGATACACACAATGACGTTATTAGCTTCTTCTTTTTTTTAAACGCTCTTAAATTTTCTCTGACCGACGGCAGATCACCAACGGGGTGTTCGACGATAAGTACGTGCTGTCGTCCCGCGTGCGCACCGGGCGCAGCATCCGCGGGCTGAGTCTGCCCCCGGCGTGCTCGCGCTCCGAGCGCCGCGAGGTGGAGCGCGTGGTGGTGACGGCGCTGGCCGGCCTGAAGGGGGAGCTGTCGGGTCGCTACTACGGCCTGGGAGACATGTCCGAGCATGAGCAGCAGCAGCTCATCGACGTGAGTAATTCACTCGTGGTCGGGGAGTCGGGGTTGAGTCGTCATGTTATTTGCCTGTTTGGCCAAGCGATTTCAATGTTCATACACACTTCATTCCGTGTTTTCAAACCCTGTTCCCCTTTTTGTTCGACCCATGCCTGCCCCCCCCATCTCAGGAGCACTTCTTGTTTGACAAGCCAGTGTCTCCCTTGCTCACCTCGGCCTTCATGGCCCGAGACTGGCCTGATGCCCGGGGCATCTGGTAAGGCCGTCAGTATTAGAACCATCCCCTACCTCTCTATCCCCTGTCTTCACCGACTAGTAGAAACCAACAGAACATGTCCCTGTCTTTTCTCGAGTGGCCGCCTAACCTCAGATACACCCATGGTCCTTATCATACAACCCAAACCCTGTTTCTCCTTTTTAGATTCCTAGTTTCATGACTTTGGATCTAGCCGCAGCAGACACACCTGTAGAATATTCCATCTTCCCCAACCTTGTATCCCTCCTAATTATGTCGCCTCACCTTCCTCCCCCTTGATCGTGACCTACGACCCCCGACCCCTCCCCTAGGACCACTTCCTGTTTGACAAGCCCGTCTCTCCCCTGTTGACGTGTGCCTTTATGGCAAGAGACTGGCCCGATGCCAGGGGTATCTGGTAGGTTCTGTCGGGTCTCCCTCTTAGGTGTGCTGTGTTGCTATGGTTACTTCCAGCCACTAACCTCTTTGTTTCACCATGGTTACCTCTAGCCACATAACCACTTTGTTTTACAATAGTAGCCTCTAATCACTAAGCTCTTTGTGTCCCGATAGTTACCTCTTAACGCTTAACTTTTCTTAGTCACCATAGCAACCTCTAACCACTATCATAGGTGTCACTTGTTGTAACCTTTTGCCACAAACGTCTGCGTTGCCATAGTTACCTTGAATCACTTATCCCTATGTGTTGCCATTGTTACTTTGTGATGTTTTGGGTAGAATCAGAATCAGCTATCAGAGAGCTAGACCTAAATATGTTTTGACCTAAATATGTTTTGACCAAAAATAACGTCATTCCAAAACAAAAAACAGCAAATTTTGTTTTTACTTTTTGGGTGCTTCACAGAGGCTATGTTCAAAATCTTTGTCTCCGATCAGAGCAGGCTTTGTTGACATTACAGTTGCATGGTCATATCTGTTGACAATTTAGAATAAACCCCTATGAACACGGGCCAAATCAGATATGAACAGCTCAGATTCCAATTGTTTGCATGTGTTTATGCTTAGACTGCTCAAATGAAAACTGGATCTAAAAACATCTCTAGATGCATCTGACCACTTCAGACTGCAATATCAATGCCGCATTATCGCACACTTTTGTTAACATGAGGTTGTGTTGTGTTTCTATCGCTCCCCAGGCACAACCACGAGAAGAACTTCCTGATCTGGGTGAATGAGGAGGACCACACCAGGGTGATCTCAATGGAGAAGGGAGGCAACATGAAGCGGGTGTTTGAGAGATTCTGCACTGGACTGAAGCAGGTACAGCAGACCATAATACTCCCTGTGTACCCCATAAACACAACTGGGCTTCTGAGACTTGTTTTGAAGATACAGTATATAATAATATTATGAATATATAGTGCTCTTGATAGTAATATTTATCATTGGTTGCGACTTATTTCTAAGTACAAATGCATCGTTTCCTGTATCTACACATACAGTATGCCAGTTTATATAAAAATGTACTAAATATCTAACAAACCGACTAGTAGCAAGTATTGTTCATGAATAAAAGCCCCTTGCTCGGTTCCCCAGGTAGAGCAGCTGATCCACGAGAGGGGATGGGAGTTCATGTGGAACGAGCGCCTGGGCTACATCCTGACCTGCCCATCCAACCTGGGCACTGGCCTGCGGGCGGGGGTCCACGTCCGTCTGCCCATCCTGAGCAAGGTAGACCAAAACAATAGCCTACCCAGGAACACACAGTGAGACTCACTGCCCTCCAGTATATAAACGTCTCAGCAAGGTTAGCTCATCGATTCAACCAGCTTTGACATTTCTCTTAAAAACTGTTTTATACACTGGCTTTTAATTAATGCTGGTGTTTACTGCCAACTGTATTTAATTGTAATATTGTTTTATTTGACTATTTGTTGCAATGTAATTTTTTATATAGGACTTTGTAAACTTTTTGTTAGAAAAGTGCCAAATAAATAAATAGACTTAGTTCACTGTTAAGTTTGAACCTTTTACGTTGTTGTACGTTCAGTTGTATGATGTAACGCTGATTCTCGCGCTTCAGGATGCACGCTTCTCCAAGATCCTGGACAACTTGCGGCTGCAGAAGAGAGGCACGGGCGGAGTGGACACGGCTGCCACCGGAGACACCTTTGACATCTCTAACAACGACCGTCTGGGCAAATCAGAGGTACATGGGAACTCTCTTATCACTGTACTGTCATTATATTACTTTATGACGATATTATGTGGAGATTACGGTCTTTACAAAGTGGAAATGCACGCACATTCCTTTTCGATAGTTAATTGCAATTCACCTTTCAAGTAACACTGCTGTAGGTAATATTTGAGAGCAGAAATTAGTTGAAGAGCACCAGATTTTGAAACAAAACCCTCCAAAAATCGTCCCATCCCTCTTTCCTTACGTTTCTCCACCATTGATAAGTTTTGTATTCACGCGCATGTGATTGACAGGCAAGATTCCCTCAAACCAATCAGTGCAGAGAAGCCCTAATTGGTTGGAAATGAACCGGGAGCAGTCTATGATCATCCTCACTACTAGCTGACAGATGGCTATTCTTACCAATTACAATCGCTCATCTTTATCTACAGCACCTTTAACGTCCTGTTGGCCTATATTTATTGCAAAGGTTTCATACCACTGCTAACTTAATTTGTTTGTGTGCACAGGTTGAGCTTGTTCAGATGCTGGTGGATGGCGTCAACTACCTGATTGACTGCGAAAAGAAACTAGAAAAGGGCCAGGATATTAAAGTCCCTTACCCCGTCTCTCAGTTTAAGAAGTAATGAATTAGCACTCAAAATGACTTAATTGAGCATTTCAAGTCCCTCCGTCATGCTAATAGTCTCTGTAGCAATAAAAGGCCATCCCAAGTTTCACATCTCATATAGTGATTTCTTTATCTGCCCTACACAGCAAAACAGAACCTGGTTCAAGGATATAATATGTGGTTAGCTGGATGCTTCTACCTCAAATTATGCTTGTTACTGTATAGATTACCTCAATAAATAATTAAATGTTATGGGTTCTTGCTTTTTTGCTTCTGCACTGCTTGATTTTCTTAAGTACATTGATTTACTATTAAAAAAAACCTGTCATAATCCTAGTGTCAAATGTTCGTTATCCTAGTGTCAAATTTTCTTGGTTTAAATTGTGTTTTGATTTCCCGAAATGAGTCGAGGAATACGTTCATTAATGAAAATCAGTTTTGTCAATTTATTTTACATTAAAAAAAAAAATTATTCTCAGTAACAAACCTAAAGATTCAAATGTATTTATTTAAATGTAATTTAATGTCATTTTTTTTTACCAGGTAAAGTGCAACAAAACCAAAATAGACATCGGTAGAAAAACCGATGAGAAACACTATTAAATTAAGCCCACTCCAGAAAAAAGATTATCCGTAGTTCTGTACATATCGGTTACAAAAGCCCACACTAAAAACACTGTTGAATGTTACAAATAACCACACGCTGACGGCTAAACAAAGGGCTCTCGTGAAACACCATAAAGTCCTGCTTTTATGGCAAAATGAAACCGAAACATCATTTCCCCAAACGTTACAACAATGAACTTCTGCAAGGACAGGATATCCGTTCTTGGCATCTACGGCCACCCAGAGACATAACAAAGCTCTTTGTTTTTTGTGTTTTTTTATAGTCTTTCAGAATGAAACTGAATAAAGACTTGTCGGGGAAGAGTCCCTGCGCCCCTAGTATATCGGCCGCTTCTCCCCGTGTTTCCTCGTGAACTCGTCCGCGTTCTTCAGGAACTTCTTCCGGTCCTTCACGTATTCCTCCGCCAGGTCAGCTCGGAGGGGGTGCTCCGGTTGGGGGTTGTTCACCAGGTCTGTGAGGGACTGGATCACTGGGGGAGCAATGTCAAAAACTATTTAAGCAAAAATAATAGTGACATTGGGCTGAGGTAGATGGTCTTTACTTTCGAGAACATTGGAAAAAGTCTAAGGCCTCGTTCACACAGGCAAAAACAATGTTTTCCTTTGATGTGTTTGATGCATGAGATATAAGACCTCGGATATAAGGTCTCGGTGCGAAAATGTATCGAGCTGTAGAAACGCTATCGTACATATTTCAAGGCCATTTTGAAACCTGCACCTCAAGCCCATGCACGCTGTATATAAACATACTGTTCAGGAGGAATAAGCAGTTGTTCAACCTTTAAGATTGAGCAGAAATACTTTTCAATGTATCGTTAGCAATTCTCTCTAACGTACGTCCGTGTCCACCATCTAGGTCAGGCCTATTCAACTAGCTGCCCGCGGGCCGAATACGGCCCATCTTACTTTTTA
>JAOPUD010000079.1:7833775-7846200 GCA_027122715.1 Trisopterus minutus
CCCCCCCCCCCCCCCCCCCACCACCACCCCCCCTCCCCACACCCCCGCACACACCCCCTTCTACTCTCCATAAAAAAACAAAATCCGTTGACTTTTAAAATGTTGCATTTAAGTGGCAAAATCTGCCTGGACACGTACAGAAAAGTACAAATGACAAGATGAATTACGTTGCATGCATATGGCGTCAATACAACCAGGTTACTAGAGCTGCATACTGCGTGATGACTTCAACATAGACGTCAAGATTGATAGTGCCATAGCTTTAGTGACACCAAAAAGCAGATGCCATAAGTCATTGGACTCATTCACTCCCATGTTCCCATCGTTCCTGTGTTTACATTTGACTAAAGGTGAAGGTGTTAGTGTTAGTGTTAGTTCTGGGGGCTAGCTAGGGGAATTAATTAATGAACTCATGGCAGGCAAGGCAAGATGATTCAGTAAGATCCTGTTTTGCTGAATCACTTTGTCATGCAACGATATTAGAAGAGTAAAGCAAACGGAATTGATGGACAATGTTATTGTGTATAAAACAAATAATTAAATAAACTAAAACAGAATATATTATGTATGTTATATATATATATATATATATATATATATATATATGTGTATCTATATAATAGATATATATATAGTCTCTTCAGAGTTTAACAGCCGACGATACAAATAAATACTTTCTTCATGTAAACACAAAATACCTTAGGACCCAAAAGCTCAACAGTTTTGCACCAGGAAAAGAAGGCAAGAAAATTACGCAGGAAGGAAGATTGAAGTGAACTTGAACTGTGAACCTTTTGAAGCAGTGCCCTGATGACCACCCAGCAACCACCTCCTGTGTCCCTCTTGTCTTCTCCTGTAGCCCTGGCCCTGGAGCGCATGATGAGTCCCACTGGACCCAGCCCCAACCCTAACGTTCCCTCTGAGTACTGCAGCACCATCCCTCCCCTACAACAGGCCCGGGCCGCAGGCACCCTCAACTCCCCCCCTCCCACCGTCATGGTGCCTGTGTCCGTTCTCAAACACCCCAGCAATGACGGTAACCCATGTCCTGTTCATTCAGTCTTAGTTTGTCAAGGTTGTAGCTCTGTCTGGTTGTTTCCATACGTTCCGTCTAGTTTGGTATTGTTGTAGCTCTATCTCTGGTTGTTCCCATACATGCAGTCTAGTTTGTTATGGTTGTAGCTCTATGTCTGGGGCTCTGGGCATACCTCTTCATTCAGTCTGGTTTGTTTTGGGTGTAGCTGTATCGTCGTACCTCTTCATTCAGTCTGGTTTGTTTTGGGTGTAGCTGTATCGTCGTACCTCTTCATTCAGTCTGGTTAGTTTTGGGTGTAGCTGTGTCGTGGTCGTACCTCTTCATTCAGTCTGGTTAGTTTTGGGTGTAGCTGTGTCGTGGTCCTACCTCCTCATTCAGTGTAGTTTGTTCTAGTTGATCCAGATTCCGATAGCCCTTTATTTATCCATAGGGAAATTGCTTCTGTCACAGTTGCTCTGCCAAAAATAAAAATTGAACCGCAATTATACAAAAACATACGACAAATAAGTACAACATCTAAACCCAAAAATACAACAACAAAAACGTAGTAGTATAGAAAGTGCATGGATTCCCTAAGCGCTACATGTCACCAGCGTGTGATTACTGTAGCCGGCGGCATATAACGGGGCGGCGGCGCTGTGCTTGTGAGTGCAGGTGGTCCTCGGGAGCAGAAGCGCGTGTGGTTCGCTGACGGCATCCTGCCCAACGGGGAGGTGGCGGACACCAGCCGGCTGGTGGTGCCGGGCCGGCGGAGTTCCCAGGAGAGCAGCCCACTCTCCCCGGACCCTCCCACAGTAAGTCTCAGTCTTTCTCTTTTTCTCAGTCTCTCTCTCGCTCTCTTTCTCTTTCTCTTAGTCTCTCTCTTTCTCTTTCTCTCTTTTTCTCTCAGTCTCTCTTTCTCTTTCTCTCTTTTTCCCTCTCTTTTGCTTTCTCTCTTTCTGTCTTTCTCTTATTCTCTTCCTCTTTCTTATTTTCTTTCTCTTTCTAATTCTCTTTTGCTTTCACTTTCTCATTGTCTCTCTCTCTCGCTCTCTCCCTCCCTCTGGTGGTGCCTCTGTCCACACACATCCACATACCATGCCTGTTCTATGGTCACGAAGGTTCGTCTTTCCATCATGCATTGTACATTTCAACCAAAGAACGAATCATAGCCAAATAAATAGAGCCCTACCGATAGGAAAACTTTAAAATGGTGTTGATTAAATTACATAATTACCTCTTTATAAATCCCACATGATGGTTGAACCTCTAAACTGAGGTAATCCACGTGAACACTAAAGGTTCTACATCATGATCTGTGTGAAGGTTAGTAACTCCTCACCCTATCGTTAATTTGTCTCTTTAGTACTTGATTAATATTCATGTGGCCCGAAGCATTTCTGGAAGGTTTTTAATATCGGCCGATACATCGATATTGGTAATTGTTTACTCCCTAATATTGGTATCGCCATCTGCCCGTAAACTCCATTATTGGTCGGGTTCTACAAATAAACCCAAAAAGCTTGAATGAATTCTGCTATAGTAAGGATTGTCAAATTGCCAAAAGGATAAGTCACCCCTGTGCTCTAAGTCCTCATTGTATTGTGGAAAACAACAGTTGTTTTCACTCTAGCCTCAATAAAGTCAAAAGCACAAACAGCCCTTAACTCCAGAGCGTCCTTTCTCCTTTCAGCTCAGCCCAGGCAGCTCGGACGTCCGCACCGGAGGAGGAAGAGGAGGCGGAGGAGGAGGGTCTGCTCCGGAGGTTCCAGCAGCCCCAGAGGTGGTGCGTCCCCCGGTGTCGGGGCCCTGGGACTACGCCCTGCTGTGTAGCATCGGGTGTCCCTCCAGCAGGGGTTGCAGCATGCTGCCGGAGGCTGAGGGCGAGCTGCCCCCACTCATCATCACCACCGGGGATGATGAGACTCAAGGTGCCCCCCCCCACACAGCCTGGTTCTATTTCATTCCTACTGACTGCCAGAGGCGGTGCTTTAGCACAGGATGTTCCATCTCGTGCACACGCAGGTCGAGTAATCATACCAAGAAAGTCACCTGTGACTCGAGAATATCTATATATTCCGGAAGTCACCCGTGGAGCTGTTCCTCCTCGCGGTAGCGGACTAGCTGGACACACATACATTGTTTGTTGTAATATATACCATATTAGCTTGTCGCAAGTAGCCTTGTTACCCAAGGGTTGGTGCCTCGATTTGACTTTGTCCACCAAAGGCTGCGACTTGCAATTTGTTTGATTTCGGCTGCGGCAGGAGTGAGTAAATTGTGTAGGCTATGCGTAGCCGTCGGCTAGCACGACAGCTTATATCACCTTTCCACATTTGCTTTAATTTGCTTAGAGCGTTTTCAGTCACTGTGTTATTCTTTCGGTCTCGCACCGCTGCTCGTGGGCTTTCGCCTAAGCCCGGTTGCTAATTTGTATGCTCGCTAGTGCGTGGCTTGGGGTTCCAGCCGCTGTCACTGTATTTGTCTAGCAGTGTTGCACTGTTGCTCGTGTGCTGATTTCTCCTAGGCCGGCTGCATACTTTGATTTGATCGCCCTAGCGGGTCGCAGTGTTTTTCGGGTGCTCTGGCCAAAGGCCACTTAATTTATAGCCTGCTTTAATTTGCTCTCCAGTGGGCTGCTTGGGTTCCAAGGCTCGCTGTCACTGTGTTATTGAAGTCGTGTCACGTCGTTGCTCGGATGCTCTCGCCTAAAGCCAGATTGCCTAGCCTACTGATTAATTTCCTCAACATAGGACAAACAAATACATTTTTGCCGACATGTTAAGCGCCCATAACTGTGGCGCCTGCATGGCCTCCCTGCTAGTGGACGATGGCCATGAACAGTGCCCTCCATGTCTCGGGTTGGGCATCTGAGGGAAGCAGTGTCAGATAACCCATGCATGAACTGTTGTTTCATGCATCATGCACTGAGGCTTGGTAGGTTGGCTGAGGTGGAGGGCGGACCAGGGTTGCCCCCTTCGGGTGTTGGTCCTAGTTGCACCAGGCGCCGTGCCTCGGCAGCTGGGGGACCCACCGGGAAGTTCCGTAAGGTCGACAACATGGCAAATCAAGTGGATACGCTTTCAAACGAGGCTGCTCAGATTAAAGCCCTCCTACAGAGCCTCCAACCAGCTCAGGGTGTACCAGCCACGGCTGCGCAACCTACTTACCCAGAGGATGACAGTCTCTTTACAGATGAGGAAGAACAAGGGGTCGACGAGGTAGCGTCCCTTCGACAGACCCTCTGTTGTCTTCCAGTGGTCCCAGGCCAGACGTTTGGGCCAGCTGCTCTTCAGGCCCTGGAGCGAAGTGTATAGGCTGGCCAGGCTAGCCAGCATTTTGCAAGCTTACGACGTGCACCTCTGCCTCATTCCAGGCCGGGGGCCTCTGTGGTACCCTGTGCCAATAGTTCTCAACCACGTTCAGGTGGACAATCGAGGGGCCAGCGCTTCTCAGCACAGGTGCACCAGCGCTGTAGCACTGCGCTACAGGCAGCATCTCAGGCGCCAAGAGGTCCGATGCCCATCCGCAGCCCCCCCCCCCCCCCCCGGGGCCCCTAGGGGCAGGGAGGGGTAGGTACTGACGCTCAAAGGCCGGCCGTCGAACGCTTTTCTCAGCAGCACCTGAGCTGCTAGGAAGAGCAGACCACAGACCCTTGGATGGTGTCCACGCTATACAATGGGTACACACTCCAATTCCAATGCCGGCCCCCAACTTTCAGCGGGATCAAAAGCGGGATCAAAGTCACTCTGGTCAAATATCCCGACAGATCCCTGGTCCTGAGACAGGAAGTAGCCTTCCTCCTTGGGAAGGGTGCCATCGAGGTAGTAGTACCAAGAGAACAGCTCAATGGGTTCTACTCAACTTTCTGGAACCGAAGAAGGATGGCGAGATTCGGCCCATTCTGGACTTAGGGCTGAATCACTTCCTCAAGGTTCTGCCTTTCCAGCTGTGTGTTGCAGATGGCCTCCATCGCTCAGGGACTGGTTCAGTCAATATAATGGTCTCCACTGGGACCCCAAGTGGCAGAGACACAAGATGGTCAGGGTGTCTGGGCAGTGCCTTCGGGCCCTCAGACCCTGGAGAGAGAGGGCATACCTGATTGCGGGGTCGCCCTTAGGGAGGATAGCTTCCCGGTGGGAGGTTGTAGAGACAGATGCCTTCCTTTCCGGCCGGGGTGCAGTAAGGCAGTGCTGGACTGTCAGAGGCCAGTGGAATGCCCAGCACAGACTGGAGCATATAAATGTGCTGGAACTCCTTGCGATGTTCTTAGCTCTCAGGCACTTCCAGTTCTGAGGAACCGACATGTTCTCGTCGGACAGACAACACCTCCACAATATACCATGTCAACCACCAAGGGTGCACCAGATCGAGGCAGAGCCTGCGGGTCACGCAAAGGCTCCTTACATGGGCGTTCCCCCATTTTCTAAGCCTGAGGCTTGTCCATGTTCCAGGTATCCGGAACACAGTGGCAGACCTTCTCTCTCGCCAAAGGCCACCCCCTTGGGAGTAGAGACTCCATCAGGAGGTGGTAGGCATGATTTAGAACAGGTAAGGCAGGGCAGTGGCAGATCTCTGCATCCGAGACGACCCACTGGCCCCTTTGGTTCTCCTTGATGGAGAGGACCAGTCCCCTAGGACAGGATGCTCTGGCTCATGCTTGGCCAGACAGCCAGCTTTATGCATTTCCTCCAATTCCCCTTTTACTGGCAACGCTAGACAGGGTCCAGCGTACAAGTCACCGCCTACTTCTGGTGACTTCACATTGGCCAGGAAGGCCATGGTTCCCATCAAGCACTTAGGGAATATGTTGACGCGACAACCAGCTTGCGTAAGATGGATAACCTCTTTGTCTGTTACGGGGGCTGCAGGAAGGGGGCTGCTCTGTCGAAACTGAGTCTCTCCCACTGGATTGTGGATGTGGTCTTAATGCATACAGAGCACAGGGGCTCCCTGTGCCCTTGGCCGTTGAGTGCCACTCTACCAGGAGTACGGCTACATCATGGGCTGCCTCGAAGGTTTTTTTTCAGGACATTTGCTCCGTGGCTTCATGGTCCTCATTATGTACGTTTGCGCAGTTCTACAGAGTTAATGTCGCTGCTCCTCATCCTGTGGCGTCAGCTGTCTTGTCAACTGCTTCGAGCCCTTAATAAGTGAGTGCTCTTCATGACCTTTTTGGTATCAGTCATCCTGTGCTAAAGCACCCCCTCTGGCGGTCAGTAGGAATGAAATGGAACGATAGTACCGGTTCTATGAATTCCGAATGACCGCCAGAGTTCTATTTCACTCAGACTTCTCAGATTCTGCGAGAAGATCCAGTTGGAACAGATCCTCGGGTGACTTCCGGAATATATACAGTACATATTCCTGGGTCACCCAGGTGTCACAGGAGACTTTGTTGGTATAATTCCTCGACCTGTGCTTGCGCGAGATGGAACATCCAGTGCTAAAGCGGCGGTCATTCGGAATTCCTAGAACCGTAGTTACATACGTAACTATCGTTTCATTTGGTTATTCTTTTCGGATCAAATGTTTTATTTCTTATTAATTTACCACGTGTGACTTGCATTATAAAAAAACCAAACACTAGACAACAACATCAAAAACACAATATACACACAGAATCTTCTTCCATTTGGATCAATAATGACGGATCCTTATTGATCCAAATGGAAGAAGAGTCTGTGTATGTGCATTTTCTGTTCATGCTGACTTTGACAACTTCTCTTTTTCTGAAGTCCCAAAAATATTATAATATCATAGAAGGTAGGTTAAAGGTATTGTATTATTAATGTCATGTAATCATTATACCGCTAGTCTTTAATTAATCATTCATTTAAATATTTCAGCCTGTACTCATTTTTCTATTTTATTTATTTTCTCTAGCCGTATTGGTGGAGGAAGGTCCCGCCCCCTGCCAGATCATGCTGCTATTGGAGGAGGGGGGACCCCAGCCTTTGACCTTTCTTCTGAACGCTAACCTGTTGGTTAATGTCAAACTGGTAACATGTGAGTCCAAAAAGAAAAGATTAATGTTTCACTTTTCATTAATTATGTCTTCATGCATCCATAAACAGCGAAGTGATTTAATGATGTTGGTTTCATGAGCCTATGTCTCTCTCGTTTACTTGGTATTTATTTTACAGTCTATAGTTTACAGTAGTACAGTACTGTAGTTTAATAAACTTAAATTTGTATTTATTATGTAGCCTATAGTTTTCTTAGTATTTATAATGTAGTCTATAGTTTGCTTAGTATTTATAATGTAGCCTATAGTTGACATAGTCTATGATTTACTTAGTATTGTGTATTTTAGTTTATGGTTAACTTCGTTTTTTTTTTATTTTAGTCTATGGTTTACGTTGTATCTGTATTGTAGCCTATGTCTCTATGGTTAACTTCGTGTTGTTTATTTTGGTCTATGGTTTACGTTGTATCTGTATTGTAGCCTTTGTCTTTAAGGTTAACTCAGTGTTTATATTGTAGCCTGTGTCTCTTTGCTTAACTCTGTGTTTTGAATTGTAGCCTGCATGTTTTACTAGTATTGTGTTTTGTGTGCTTCCTGTCAGACTGCGATCAGCGCTGCTGGTGTTTTGGCTCCAACGGGCTGCAGGCGCTCGGCCAGAGAGAGCTTGTGTTCCTGTTGGAGTGTCTGCCAGAAGAGAAAACCCTGCCAAGGGACCTCTTCTCGCTATATCTCAACATTTATCAAGACGCCCAAAATGGTACAGAAACTCATCCAAACACACCCACCGAAATCAAATGCATATCTCCCCAGAGTTAACTCTTTAAGATGAGGTTTAATCATGACTGGGATTTTGCTAGGGAAGGGCTTTAGCTGTGTTTAGATATGTTTTAGTTCTAAGCTGAGCTTTATCTACTTATTAGATATTAGTCCTGAAAGAAACTGAATGTAGATATAGGGTAAGGGTAAGAATCGGTGGTAGCTATTGCTGGGCTTTACCTAACCTTTAGCTATCAACAAGGGCTGAGCTTAGGTTTAGCTGTTAGCCATGGCTTAGTTTATGTTGTTTTCCTCCTTCTCACAGGGAAGTTTGTGGAGGACCTGGGCAATGTGACGTTCACCAGCAGCTTCCTGGGCAGTAAGGAGCACGGGGGTATGCTGTTCTTCTCCCCCACCTGTCAGCCCCTGGAGGGCCTGAGCCTACCACCCCAGCCCTTCCTCTTTGGCCTGCTCATCCAGAGGCTGGAGGTGCCCTGGGCCAAGGTGTTCCCCTTGCGGTTGCTGCTGCGGCTGGGCACCGGACACAGCGGTAGGGACCCGGGATGTTGTACACTGCTTTTTTTGTAATTGTGATGGAAGACATTGAAACACGTTAACATTTGACACTTGAAAAGTAAAATAACCGCTGCCAGGAGGGTAAATAGACTATAGCCATGAAATAATCTTGAAGGACATCAATAGACTGAAATGATGTGAGATTGCAACATCGTTTTCCGATGATTTATGCGCACACCTTGAAAAAAAAATAGTAGTGTAATGTCATATTGAGACTAAGCTAAATATTATTCAGATCGCACTGCTTTATTTGTTCTAGTGCAGTAGCATAAGATGCTACTGTATAATGCTAAACTAAAGGCTATATGCAAAGCTGTGCCAATATGTTTGTTGGCTTATTTGTATGTGCTTATTTATTTGTGCAATAGGGATGCATAGGCATAAAAAGCTAATTGTCATGTATGTATTGCAGTGTACCCCACTACGCCAGTCAGCACGCGCTTCAGGGAGTCTGTGTACAGAGAGACGGGACACACGATCATGAACCTACTAGCGGTGAGACATTGCAAAATATTTACTCAACTGGAAATCAGTTATCATAGGACTCATGTGTTGTTGTAATACCCTGCTTGTCCATGGTGTGGTGCAGATATCAGAGACTGTAATACTGTACTCCACAGGACCTGAGGAACTACCAGTACAGTATAGCAATAGTAGAGGGTCTCAGGATACACATGGAGATGGGCCACAGCTATATCGACATCCCCAAGAGTCGATTTAATGAGGTACGGCAACATGCTCAAACTTGGGACAATTTGATAATTTGTTGGTTTGAATTGTCAACACTTCGGTTGGTTAATGTTGGCTCCTTTGCTAACTGGTTAAATGGAACTCATTTGATCATTGGTTCAGTGGATCTTTTTATAATTCGTTATTTTAGAACACATTGATAGTTGGTTGATTGTGGTCACCCAATGAATGGGCTGCGTGGGCCTTGTGGTTGTGCAGATGCAGAAGGTTGTGAACTCGTCCAACGAGCATGTCATCAGCGTGGGAGCCACCTTCAGCTCGGAGGCAGACTCTCACCTGGTCTGCTTCCAGAACGAAGACGGAAACTACCAGACCCAGGCCAACAGCAAGCCTGGCCACACCCGCACGGGTACCTTCTACATCTTATACAGCTCATTATACCCTTTGAACTGTAACATTATTTAGATTTTCACAGATTGCTGCTGTGTATAAGCACGCTGGAAACAATTGCTATTATTAACCAGGCCAAACTTAATATTCCCGTTCTGATCAGCTCAGATTCCTGTCGTAAATATCAAACATGTTGGATAATTCCAACTGGAATCGCCACTGTTCAGACTGGCCTCCTGCTGATAGAGCCTGTGGAGCCTCTGTCAGCGGGAGGTCCGTTAATGAACGCTGACAGGTGTTTGGTAACCTTAATGACATCATGCTGTGTTTAGCCCTTCAAGTGGCCTTCTCCTCCTCCTCCTCCTCATTGTGTGCATCTGGGCCTGTGTTGTGTTGCAGTCACCGGAGCCAGTTTTGTCGTGTTCAACGGAGCTCTCAAAGCGTCTTCGGGCTTCATAGCCAAGTCGAGCATCGTGGAAGGTAAGCTCACTTGCTCATGTGCCTGTCTCAATTAGTGGCCATCTTGGTTTGAAATGGTTGCCCACTATTCAATTCAATTCAATTCGATTTTATTTATATAGCCCATAATCACCATTACACTCTCAAAGGGCTTAACAAGCCAAATATTAGTGGCCTATATATTACCTAGCATTCTTATTCACCTAGCGGCCATCTTCATTGTGAACAGTCACCCATTATGGCCCCTACTCACCTAGGAGCTGTCACCAAGATGGCTGCTGTGTGCCCCTGTGCCCATTGACACATAAACTGTAGCTTTTAAGGTGTGGGGGGTTATTTTCTTAAAGGGGGTTTTCACATCATGTATGCTTAGGAAGTTTAAAGTTTAGTTGTGATCATATCTTTGGTGATTTGTGGCAGTCCCCAACAGCTGATGCCCATATTTCTTAATTCATTCTTTATATGTGCGTGCGTGTCTCCAGACGGGTTGATGGTTCAGATCCCGCCCGAGACCATGGAGTCCCTGCGCACGGCGCTGAGGGACCAGACGGACTTCCTGATCCCGTGTGGGAAGAGCGACGGCGGGGAGCTGCGGGAGAACGTGACGGTGCGCTGGGTGGACTGGACCGCAGCGCTCAACGTGGGGTGAGAGCATAGGGGCTGCCATGACGACAGTGGCCAGCACATAGTTCTGCTGAACAATTTGGGAAAGTAATCTAACAGCGATTAGTTCTGCCAATATTGTGATTGCGATTTAGTATGCGATTTTTCTTTTTAAACTCTTTATGTTCTGTATTAGTCACTAAACAGGCAATAAGTCATTCTATAGTATGACCAACCGATTGGAAGCAGTCAACATATAAACTGCTCTTTCCTTTAAGCCAGGCCTATGTGTTGAGATGAATCGATATTATAACATCTTTATTTATCTATTGAATTGTAAAAGAAGAATAAATACAAATCTTACTGATCTGCAGTCAGTAACAGTAACAAATCACAACAACAAAAGAATAAGCTCTAGTGGTGGTGGTGGTGGTGGTGATGATGATGATGATGATGATGATGATGATGGTGATGCTTTGTCCCTGCAGAGTGACCAGCGCTGTGGACGGCCGGTCGCTGGACGGTGTCCACAGCCTCCGGACGCAGCACGACTCTGAGTTTGAGTCAGACGGCCGCGTCATACGATGCACTGAGGTGAGCTTTTTTTTTTTTAAAGCCCCATTTTTAGCAGCAGGTGTGATGTTGGTCTGAACCAATGCTCCCCATCGATGCGCCTGTAACATCATAAGCGGAAGGGCCCTAACAGATGTGTGAGATAAAGATCGATGGTGCTAAAACAGAGGCTCAAATTGAATTTCTTGGTCGTTTTTGCGGTCGCATGGCTGGAGATCAGTTATCTCTTGGGTAAGAACCACCTAAAAAAGTTCCCTGAAACAAAATCTTAAATATCAGATTGCATGTGATGTGTGCTTTTCAAACGTAGTAGCCAAAACTATAACGTCTTCCACACGTTCTCACAAGTTCCGGAAGATTTCTTCCATGGTGTCGGGGGGGAAAGGGAACACGGATCAGCGGCAATTTTCCTTTGCATGTTAGCAACCCAATGTCGAGACACATGGCATTGCTATATCATGTGTGAAAGGTCGAAAGACGGAAATGTCCCTGAATGTAGTCAGAAAGGTCATCCCAGTTATTAACCGGGGACTCTGTGTTAAAGGGGCAGACATCGGCATCACATCAGCCCACAATGTGAACATGCTAGTATAAAGGGAGTGCGTTGACATAAATCCATGTGTTGGTATCTCTTCCTGGCCAGGTCTTCTACCAGCTGAAGAGCACAGAGGGTTGCCTAGCGACGGTGGTGTCGTCCAGCAGTGTGTTCCAGAGAGAGATGTCTCTGGCCACCTGCAGTGCCCTGGCCCCCCACCTCGCTGTGCTCGCGTCCCGGGGCATCAACTCCCTCGCCCTCCGAGTCTCCACACAGGCAGACATGGTACGCCCTGAACATGTGTCACATGACATGGTACACTCTGAACATGTGTCCCATGACATGGTACGCCCTGAACATGTGTCACATGACATGGTACGCCCTGAACATGTGTCACATGACATGGTACGCCCTGAACATGTGTCACATGACATGGTTCGCCCTGAATATGTGTCACATGACATGGTACACTCTGAACATGTGTCACATGACATGGTTCGCCCTGAATATGTGTCACATGACATGGTACACTCTGAACATGTGTCCCATGACATGGTACACTCTGAACATGTGTCCCATGACATGGGATATAGAGAATATCTCTCTTCAGAAGTCACTGTATTCTACCATTCTGTCTTTCTAGCATCCTTCTTTCCACCTTCTGTCATTATCTATTAATCTTGAATCTCCATCTTTAAATATATTGGATCTATGTTATTTTTATTATTAAATTTTTCTTTCTATATTTTTCTGAATCTATCTCTCCATCTATATATCTATCTATATCTCAATCTTTTCCATCTTAATCTCTACATATCTTCCTGTGTCTTCATCGGTCTATCCCCCCCCCCCCCCCCCCC
>JAOPUD010000079.1:7894882-7905927 GCA_027122715.1 Trisopterus minutus
CTGCATTTAATTTCATTTTAATCATTCAAGTGTTATATCTTCACTCTAGGGGAAACAAAGGAGATTCTTTTAACAACAAAAAATGGAACATTCCTGTCCCGTATTGGTTCTTTTTACGAAATTAATCTTACTTTGAAATAAATTTACATTATACATTATGTATTTCAAAATATCTTTTCTGGCTCGTTACATATAGTGTAGCTAGCATTTAGTGTAGTTTATAATCAATATAGTTTGTTTTTTTTGAAAAAACAAAACAAAAGCCAAAACAAAAATCATCCATCTTTCTGTCAGCTGTCCGGGGGCCTGAATGGCATCAGTTGTCGCGAGGCTTGCCAGTGTGTCCGGTGCAATGGAGGCGTCGGCTTGGAGTGTCAATGGGGTGGGGGGGGGGGGGCTGGTATGGTCCCCTGTCGGTTTGTGTTCATCCCCCTGCAGTTGAAACGCTGCACTTGGCAGAGCTTGGAGTCAAACGGACGCCGCTGTTTATTTATACATGGTTTTGAAATCCTGCAGTGTCATTAATAAAAAAACAACAGTAGGTCTCTCCTGGTTGTAGTGGTGCTTTGGTGGTATAAAGTCTTGTGCACGAGAGGATGCCTGGTTTCCCGTTTTAGTGGGTGGGGCACGTGCAGGGCACTGTACCGGGATGGGTCCTCCCCCACCCACAGTGTAGATCTTTGTAGATTTTGCACAGCGGCTGTCTGTACGTGAACTATGACGTGACTCTTTGCTGCTGGCACTTCCAACATCCGTTTGTGAATCGGCCAACTTCCATCCGTTGTAATAGTTGTCGATATAATTTCGACGTTTGCAAAAGTCTGGTTGAGATGGTATCAACCCACACATTAAAGTTAATGTTTAATTTCAGTTTCAGATAAGCTTGTGTTTTAAAAAGCTAATCCTCACAGTAACTTGACATAACTTTAGGATTAATCTTCTCAGCCCGATATGAAACAAATCTATATTGCTCTCCATCTATTGCCATGGCAACGCATGGGCAGGAGAATCCCATACATTCGACTCTGGAGTCCTGGGCTGGAACATGAATACAATGGATGCTGGTTTTCTCTACAGACAGACCACCAGAAAAGTAAATGACAACGGGGTCGATTTAAAACCCTTACTTTAAATATATATAACTATGTTGCAAATATATGTACTTTTTTGTAGGTAGAAAAACCGATTTGCTGGTTTAAGCAGGATATTTTTTCTCATAAAGCATAATTTCTTTCTTTTTTTTCCCAGACATAAAGTCGTTATTCACTAAGTACGTGACTTTCACAATAATCCAATCCTGTAGAACTTGACATTAATATTCCCCACAAACGACATTTTTTTTAGTAGGCTATCTCAGCTCGAATCGTCATGCACCTAAACCGTCATTGCGGAATTCTGCAGTGCACTCTTCTGTAGACGAGTTGGACGATCAGCTGTCTCTCACATCACTCAGTCGTCATCCACGTCATCCGCCTCGGACTCCTCTCTTCTCTCGTACGTTTTATCGCGATGCCTCTCCTGGATATCTTTCATCTCTTCGGCGTATCTGCTGAAGGCACCGCCGAACTTTCCCCAGGCCTTAAATGGGATGGTAATTGAGTTCCTGTAGCTCGGCTTGACCTCGCTGACTCGAAGAAAAACTCCGTATTTATTGGAACCCACGTCGAAGAAAAACCTTTTATTGTCCACCATGATAGATGTACCTTCGGGGAGGTCGCCGAGGCCACCGGCCGCGGTTCCCCCAGCTAACTCCTCGTCGTCTCCCCCATAGTCGTCTATGAGCTTGGCCAGGGCGTCTCGAAACTCTATTAACCCTTGGGCCGGAAGGGCTATGGTCTGGCCGGATAGCATGCCGCCAACAGGCCCCCCAACTCCAAAGCCAGGTCCACGATTTACGGTCTGCCGGATTCGTAGGAACCTCCCCCGCTGATTCTCCTTCAGGTCGAGGTAGTATTTTCGGTTCTCCCGAACTAAAAACTCGCTCTTTAAGGCTCGTCTCGGCCCGCCGTCTTCCCCCACGCTGGACTGGGCTATTTGCTCCGGGCTGCTGGGCCCTAGCTGGGCGTAATGCTCAATGAAATCCCCAAGATAGTCGCGAAACTCCGCTGCGACCGAGAGGGACAGAGTCAGCCGACTTTTGGAGCCGCCGGCCCCCACCTCGGCGATCTTGATGAACCTGCCCTTGTTGTTCTGCTTGACGTCCAGGTAGAAGCGCTTGTTCTGGATGTCCAGACGCTTGGAGGCCAACTCCTGGGTCTCCTGGTCCCGCTGGAAGTGTTGGAACCCGCTTCCACCGCCTCCCCCTCCGCTGCTACCACCGCGTTCGCTCCCACTGTCACAATCCGCCATCTTCAGCACCACCATTCAGTTTCTGCTTTTTTTTGCTGGCGCTCACTGTACGCTCTTTCCCATCAGTTAACGGTCCTCTCATTGGCCCTCCGTTGGCCAACCCAACACAGTACATGCAGAATCGTCTCGGCCATTGGTCAATGGATGTTGTCAATCACGCCCACTCACAGCCAGTCTCATTGACCATTGGCGTAGCTCGAGCTTCCGGTTATATCGTCACACAACTTTTATTTTTTCCCTGCAACTAATGTACTTGTTATGATATTTATATTGAGTCATTAAAACATATTTAGAATAACATTGTAGCATACAGTTGCCCCGTTGTTTTTGCCATAATCGTATCAGAGCAGCTAGATAACGAAACACTATAACGTATAAGGTTCAATAGCAAATTATTATCGATCGTCTTGATCTAACATAGATATATTTATATACATATATCTATCCGATATTACACAACTTTGACGCTCAAACCCAAACGCATACATTTCTCCGCTTGTTTATTACTCTAAAGTGCCCCCATGATGACCCACATGCATTTTGATGTGTTACAATCAAGACCAATAGCAAACGTGACCACATTCTCTATATAAGCCTGTGCATTCTATGAAGGTTTTAGGGATACAACTACACAGGAAAACAGTTCTAAACGCACATGGTATGAGTGAAATAAAACGGCTATTAAGTTGATGATCACACCAACAGACGTAGGCCCAGACAGCAATCAGAATGATAAGTTACATACACCCGTGCATCCACCAGTTAAACTGGTATGCATTGGTTTTGCAATGTTTATTACCAATACCTTTATATATTGTTTATGTATGGTCTTAATAAACGAGTAAACACCCCTTATTGGTTGCTTGATGATGCAACCTGAGCCTAGTTAGTTAGTTATCTAACCCTTTGAAGTTATTGGTCAATTCAGTTTCTCTTTAACATAATATGACTATCCTGTCTTAATCATGTTATAGAATGCATGGATTAGATGGTTTCCATCAGTCGATACAAATCAATTTTTTGTTGTTAAATATTTATATTTTTTACATTACTCAGAGGATCATATTAATTTGCTCATACAATGTATATCTATGGTATATGCATTTCGTTATGCATTCATAATTCAGCTTTGTGTTAAGATTTGGTAATTTAGGGCTTCTTTGATTGCAGCACATGGTGACATTAGTGTCGGCGTTCAGTTGGTTAAATTTCACCTTGAAAATGTTGTATTGCAATACTCATTATGTCCAGACAGTGGAGCTGCTTCACTGGCGCTGCTCCAACCTACAGCGTCACGCGGCTCGTTAGAAAGTGAGCGTGTCATTGCTTTTTTTTGTCCAACCGCTATTGCATTACCTCATCTCTTACTACTACATTTATTTGTTGGGCTTAGATGTATTTTGAACGCACAAGGAAGAAAGGGTAAAACATAGTTTCTGTAAGCGTTCATTAGTTGTATTGTTGTAGAATAATATATGACATTCAATGTGTCCACATTGAGATCTTATATTTTATAAGATAAGAGTTCCTTATCGTTATTGCCTGAACTTAATTTAAATCTAATCGAACGGGTCTTTGATCGGGAAAGGAAAAAACTATTCAGGTTTGATTACCAATGCAAACAAGCTTGGGCCGTCTGCACCTACTAAAGCTCGACTGCGTAGAATTTGGTGGCAATTTGCTGAACGGACTTAGCACAAATGGATTATATTTAGAATTTTGATCAGTGTATAATCCCATGAAACTAGGAACCGTACTAGGAACAAACGGCCGTAGAGAGGTCCTTTTTAAAAATTAATTAATTGTAACAATCATAATCTCTGATCTACTTGTAAGCTTTGACCTAGGCTATAGTTTTATAAACTAAATACATTTTGTTTATTTGTAAGCTTTGACCTATTGTTTTAGAGACTAAGTAATTACAATGTATGATTATATCAAGGAACGGCATAAATTGCTCTTTGAAGCTGTGGTCGACGATAACATTATTTTGGAATACCTACTGGAACCTACAGGCCAGTAGAGGCCACCGTAGCTTTTTCTGAGGCGGATCGGTATTTAGTTCGTAGCAATCTACAGTCTCACCGCTAGATGCCACTAAAATCCCAAACCCTCAATCTTTAAGTCAAAACTGTGAGTAGTAGAATTATTCATGTTATTTAAACAAAGATTTTATTTTAGTATCTGGTCATATTGGAAATATGTATATGAGAGGCACGTAGGACAAAGGCAACCTTTTTTTTTAACTCTTAGATCCTTTTATTGCAATTTCACATTTCAAAAAGATTTTCAAAACAATGACAAAGTAGAAATAAACACAACTTTACAATTTCATCCTTAAATACAACAAAAATAGACCTATCAACTTAAACAAAACATGAAACAATACATTATTGCACGATACCCAAACAACATATAAAAGGTCCAGTTATAACTTTTATAAAATCTCTACAATACATTCCATTATTTTCTGCATTTTATTAAAGATATTCACTCATAACACAGTGGAGTGATAAGATTCAACCGATGAAACTGATTCATTCAGCTGACCCGGTAAAGCTATTGCACCCTCCCCCACTCCTCCAACAGCACAGTTAATAATGCTGCACGGGGTAGGCTCCCGGGTACCCTGCCATCAGATGCCCGGGTGCCACGGTGGGCAGCACCATCCCCGCTGGAAGGGTGGGGTACTGGTGGTGGAAGAAGCCGGAGTCCCTGGGCAGGCCCGTGGTGGTGGTGGTGGTGGTGGCTGCGGCGGACGGGTGGCCGTACGGGTGGAGGTGGCGCTGGGCGACGGAGGACTGGACTTCCTGCAGCGGCGGAGAGGCGGTGAACCGGGGGTAAGGCGCGGGCCGGTACCCGGGGAGGTCGGGGTAGTGCAGGAACTGGGCCGAGGCCACGGCGTGGGCCTGGCAGGCGTGAGCCAGGGCGTCCTGCACCGTACGCTTCAGCTTCATGCGCCGGTTCTGGAACCAGTTCCGGATCTAGTCAGGAGGAAAAAGAGGTTAGGTTATCAACGTGAAACTCCAAAAATAACAAATAGCTTTGGCCTCATCTCTGGTGATTCGCCATCCAACATCTTCATGCCGTTGCGTGAATTACAATTTTTTATGGGGGCAGGATTGTCTAAATGTCTTTATTACTGAAAACCTACTACTACTTATAGATACCCATGAATGAGTCCTACTAAATGCTGATTGTGTGTATGATTCAACCTCTGAGGCTGAATAAGGTGGTCCTGTATGAGAGGTTGATCGTGTGCCGGGCGGCTACCTGTTTGTCAGAGAGGTTGAGTTTTCGGCAGAGCTCGGACTTGTCCTGAGTGCCCAGGTAGGCGTTCTTCTTGAAGGCCCGCTCCAGGCTGTTGACCTGCTCCGCCGTGAAGGCCGTGCGGGGCCTCCTGGACTGAGGGGAGGGAGGAGGCAGAAGGCCCCGGCTATGGGGGAGAGCCACTGGGGAGGAGGAGGTGGAGGAGGAGAGGGAGCGACCTCCTTCGCTCTCGTATCCCGAGGTCTCCTCCTCTGTGCCGCTGCTGAAACCTGTCTCCGTTTCCGCCACTGGAAGAAGGAGAGAGAGGAGTTATTATACACAGTAATCTGTACAACTCCATCTTTAATCAACTTGAGCTTTCATCACTTTAATCTGTTAATTCACTCTTTAATCTGTGATCGGCCACTTGCAGGAAGAGAGTTCAACTTTGACTTTCGTAATGTAAACATCTCTCGTAGTAATTCATCTGTATAACGTGATTTAAGCGAAGTGGTTCACATTTGAATGTACCTTGTTGGTTGTTGCTCTTGAGAGGGATTTCCAGGTTGAAAATACCGGCCTCTTTGGTGAGGAAGGAAGGGTTGGAGGAGGCGTCATGGGTTACTGCAGGGCTGCTGCTGGCCTCTGGGCCAGGCCGAGTCATCTGGGGCCTGGGTCTGCAGTAGAAGCCAGGCAGGGTCTCAGAGTGCGTTCCTGAGGTGCTGAATCCTGGGGTGCTGGAGGTGGTGGTGGTGACCGACGGGCTCCCTGGTTCTGCAGAAAGGCTGCTCTTGGCCATCCACTCGATAGAGAAGTGTCCCCTCATGGTCACAAAGCGGTGCTTCTTATAGATACAGGGCAACTCTAGATATCACTCCAAAACACTGCTCAGATGAGAATCACAAAAAATTAGAATCGCTTGGATTTTCTCTGGGTGAAGTCAAACAAATGTAAAGTTGGATCCAAAAAAAGGCAGGTAAATCCTCAGTGTGTGTTGTCCAGTGTCCACAGAGAGAGAAGTAGTTTGAAGTGGCCTGCTGCTCACTGGCTTTGCCTCTTTATTCCCAGGGCAATCCCTTCCCCTTTTCTCTCCCTTTTTTTTTTTAAAGACATCCTCCGTCAAGGATCAAAGCCTCCTGTCCTCCCCTCTCTCCCCCTTCCCTCCTTTAGTTTTCACAACTAGAGTAATTAAGATGTTACAATCACCCTCAATGAGGCTGTTACCTACGGCTCCAGCAAGTCTACCAGCCCCCCCCTCACCACCCCCCACCATCCTTTTAAAAGAGACAAGACACTAGACACAGCCCCTCATCTGATGCCACTATCTCTCCTGTTGTAAATACTGTACTGTAGTCTGCGTCTGTGTGTCTGTTGTGTGTGTTTCTGCATGTGTGTGTGTGTGTGTGTTGTGTCTTTGTGTATTGGTCTAAAACATCCAGTCAATGTCTGTCCACAAGTTTATATGTTTTATTTGATCTTTATTTTGTATGGTTTTATGTCATAAATGTAGACATATTTTGTGTGTGAGTGTCTTTCCTACTGTCAAAAAAATCCTTTGATGATTCATCTAGCCAGGTATTATGCCATGGGTCATTAAAGTCAGAGCACTCAACTTGCCATTTGATTTCATTATAGAATCCTGCCATATAGGAAATGGCTTATATGGCTTTAATTGATTACAAATCCCTCATTTTGAAACTGACTTTAATGTGCTGCTTATTTGTGGGAGGGAATTAGTGATCGCTCCTGAAGTATGATCCATAAAGCGTGAAAGAGAGAAGAGAGAGAGAAGTTATGTATTTGCAATAATATTTAAACGTTGAGTTTCCTTATCTTATGTAGCATATATATGCCTATAAAACCGGCTGTATTCCAATAAACCAACTTTTTCTTAGTACTAAAAAATCAGCAAAGCACATTGATTCAGTAACTAATTTGTGGGAAAATATAAAACGAGACATTCCGCGCGTTGCGCCTGTTTTTCTGCGTCTCGGGCGTCACTTGGGCGTTGTAGGTATCAAAGCCCCCGCGTACCTTTGAAGTGGCCGGTATTCTTAATGAGCTATTAGCACCGGCCGTCACTGGTTCCCCGGAGACAGCCGTCTGGGAGCGGGGCAGATAGCATAGCAGAGCACAGTGCCCCCGGATCTATTCAGGCGCTGCGAGCACTCCAATTATCTTATCAATGAGGACCGTTTTGAGACTGAGCGGATTAATCCCTAAACGCACAATGTATTGCTAGCACCGCACCCCCCGCCCCTTTACACGATTTGCACACAAAATACATGTCCTTAGTCTTCCGAATGGTTGTCGTGATAGTAGTCTAAAAGCGAAGGCTATGGGTCTTTTCACAGGGTGGGATCACACAGCCACTTATTACGCGTTATCACCTCAATGGCAGACCAATTGACTTGATCCCATGATCCCCTCTCAGAGCTATGATAGAGGGACAATAGTTGAGATGACCTCAACTTAAAGCTGATTCCATTTTAGGAATGGTGGCGCCAGAAACGAGCCTGTTTATAATTTCTCAATTTATCTAATTTATTTTTAAAGGACTAACGAAAAAATATAAATTCAATGCACGGTTATGTTGGCTGTTCAAACGCCATGTTTCGAGGGAATGAGGTGTGTGTGTGTGTGTGTGAGAGAGGGTGATCTTATGTAATTTTTTAATTTTATGCTCTTGCACTAAAATTTTCGAGAGGAATTGGAATTCATAAACATTTTTCCTATAAAGTGATGAACACAATAGGGTTTTTGTATAGTGTTTTTTGGGCCCAGTATGTTGGTAGGCCCTCACAGATGTTGTCCCTTTCTGCAGTCATTTGCCGGTTCATTGCCAGAGTCTTCGCCTGTCCGCATCTTGTTCACTCACCAGACGTCACATCAAAGACTCTCAGCCCAACCCTATCAGGAACAATACTGATACCTATCAGCTACATTATACTGCATAGTCTTTTGAGCCTATACACAGACAGAGGGGCGGCGAGAGAGAGTTTTAGGGAGAGGGATTGAGGGAATGAAAGTAAAAAAGACATCTTCTAACGTCTAACATCACTCAAGTTTTACAGCGTATGTGTGTGTGTGTGTGTGTCTGTGTGTCTGTGTGTCTGTGTGTGTCTGTGTGAGCACGCATGTGTCTAAGAACGGGTGCGTGCAGGTCAGCTCCAGAGTGACGTCATGAAAGCAACCGAAGATAAAACCAAAAGTAAGCCTCCCAATTTTTTTTAGAACAAATAGTTACAAACACAAATAGATGAACGAACAAATGGACACACAAACAGGTTAAGGTTATGCCGTCGATACCCGCAGACTCTCAGACTGATCTGTCTGTGTCTACGGCAGGGGGGCCGGGGGACCAACCCCGAGAAGACGTGCTACTCACTGCCCCCCACCCAGTCTCCGAGCGGCTGTCTGTGGGGTAACAGACTCCCCGCAGAGCTCCCCTTTGATTGGCTCAATTCAAAGCCTTTCATCTCTAATGGGCCTGTTTGCTAGTCTGTTAAGGACACAAACACGGCCCCCGGCCCCAAGGCTCAGACACACGGCCGGCCCTAAAACCCACCACAACGATAACAACCACGACAACAAGGGGAAGATGGAGATGGAGCACTTTGACAGACAGCCACGTTCCCCCAGACGCTCCCGTGTGTTAGATGGCTTGGAACGATTGGCAGTATATCGTACAGAGTGGAAATTGATCAACCACGCCCGCACGCACGCACTTCACACAAACTCCTTTCCATGCTTCATTTGAGCTGGAGGGCCAGCCAAAGCATAAAAATACAGACTTCAACACATCTTCAGAAAATAGATGGAACCCACTTCAACTGACCTGTGTGTGTGCTCTTGTGTGTGTCTGTGTGTGGCCTTGTGTGTGTGTGTGTGTGTGAGTGTGTGTGTGTGGGGGGGGGGGGTTGTGAAGCATGAACCAAAAGTATTGACTGAATTTCAAGCAAGTAAACGCACTCTTCCACTGATTGGAGTGTGTGTGAAGAGAGAGAGGGCGAGAGACAGACAGACACAGAGACACAGACACAGACAGAGAGAGAGAGAGGGGATGTTAAGGCGGCNNNNTGGCAGTGTGTAACACCTAAATAATCATTGATCTGCGTTGCCTGTATGGTCTCCAGCGCTGGCCCGCCTTGTCTGCAGCACTCTCTGTTAGGTTCCCTTCCCCAGCTCTATTGATGCCTATCAAGCCCTTCAAAGGAAGGGCCTGGGGGCTTTGATGGGCCGTAGCAGGGGGAGAGCAGGGGGGCGAGCGGGGGGGCGAGCAGGGGGCGTAGTGTGTCGATCTGGACTAGCAGGGGCAGCGACTCCCATGGTCAGATGGACAAAAGGAGAGCACAGAGGGACACATAAAACACAAACACACATTCGAACACACACACATTTGAACACACACATTTAAACGCATGTGCACACACACGTTCACACGTTCATACACACACCGTATTGCCTGGGATCATTACATTTAAATGAACCGTGGGTCGCTTAAGAGGAGCTTGAAGTGTGCAGAAAGGGCAGCTAATAATGCTCTGCATGCTAAACGGTTTCCCCGGGCTGGGAGATGGAGATATTGGGATGGGAGATAGATGTGGAGATGTTGAGAGAGAAGCTTTGGTTTCTGGGTCTTTCATGT
The DNA here is from genome assembly GCA_027122715.1 of Trisopterus minutus. Taxonomy (NCBI): domain Eukaryota; kingdom Metazoa; phylum Chordata; class Actinopteri; order Gadiformes; family Gadidae; genus Trisopterus; species Trisopterus minutus. Next base: position 7,905,129 of record JAOPUD010000079.1, read on the forward strand.
GGTGAAAGACAACTTGCCGTGATACTTGGGGATGTGTGGGGAACATTATGTATTCGAGGACCGGCATTCTTCCTCTAAAAACAGGTCTCACTGCAACTTTTTCCCGTGCTGCTTTTGGTTTGATGATTGTGAGATCATCATTTGTAATGTTTTTAACAAATCTGATATTTGAATGTTGAAAAGTTAACACAAAAATCATTCAAAAAGTAGAGAACATATAGAACTTGATTGACACCACGCTCACATAAATCCTACTGCGTCATCCTCTGGTCCCCAACATAATATAATGGTATTATAATGATACAATATATTATATATTGATCCCTTTTTTGCAATTAAGGTTATTCTCAAAGTAATCTATATCGATGTGTAAATATATCTAGATATCTATATCTATAATAATATATATATGTAAGAAGAAAAACATAAACCTGTAATTGTGTCAATGGGACCTCCATTGACTCATTCCATTGCATATACCACAGTAGTGCACCACGTCGGCCCCCAGACGTCTCCCAGCCCAGGGAGCGCTATTGTCTCCATCCAGCGGTTCACACATCAGGCGTCAAAAACACAACCCCATGTGAATGAGGGATTTGGCATGACAATAAAGATGGACCGTAAAAGCATGTTGTCCAACATAATAACATCCATCCATAATACGGGTAATATACTGTCTTGTATGAGGGATATCATGGTAGATTGATGGATCATCCTGTGATAATTACACGTGTGTGTGTGTGTGTGTGTGTGTGTGTGTGTGTGTGTGTGTGTGTGTGTGTGTGTGTGTGTGTGTGTG
>JAOPUD010000079.1:7914332-7925322 GCA_027122715.1 Trisopterus minutus
CACACACCCACACACACACACACACACACACACACACACACACACACACACACACACACACACACACACACAAATTAATTTTTATAATAATGCAATTATGCATGGAGACTGAATTAATATTTATATTTACACATAGACTGTTGACCTCACAGGTGGGGCTGCTGTTAAATATGCATATATATGAAAACGCTATATTTATTTATTTATATATAGATATATAAAAATGAGCACATAAGGAGGAATGATGGTGTCAGTTTTTGGCAGACTCTTGAGTTTCAGTTCTGTCTTCCGCCAAGACGCTGCTGTAACTTGTACAAATTGTTGTGCCACTGCAGTCTTGTCTTCCAATCTTCCAGTTAGTTCACTAGCAAGTGTCCTCCATTTTTTAAATCAATAAAATTCACCAACCACAGCACCATCAATCTAGGAAACTTTTCCACTCCTAAATCAGTTGGTCTGTGGAGAAAATGTCATTTCTAAACTTTAGCGAGGTGTAATGGATAAATACCGCACTAGGTTCATATTTAACTGCAGTTCAACTACTTCAATGGGAAGCAAGTCAACATACAGACATTTAGGAAATATTTAGTGGTCAAGATCTGACCATTTTCTGTGCCTTCTTCTTGTTTTAGTATGGAACGAAGGAGGCTGGCGAGTCTGCACATATTCCACCCGGATGGGATGTCTGGCACGCACTGGTGAGACAGACGGACAGACAGACAAACAGACGGACAAGGACTTACTCACTCACATCTGTCTGTCAAGTAGCTGGCAGAATAGGGTCCAAGCCAACCCCTACTACATGCTCCCTTATGACCTGTATATGATCACTATCTAACCCCTACCTGCTCCCTTATGACCTGTATATGATCACTGTCTAACCCCTACCTGCTCCCTTATGACCTGTATCTTAATTCCCTTCAAGTTGTTAGATGAAGTCTAAATGGGAAAGTATCTTCAGCTCCATCACTTGTAAAAATGTGATGTACTTATTGTGTTGTGACTTCAGGTTGGAGACACCAAGTACTACAACTACAGTCTTTCAGTCAACGGTAAGGAAGAGAAGCATGGAGACAGCTATGAGAAGGATTACTTCACAGATCTCATAGTAAGTTTGTTGTCTTGACTCTTGAAGGAAAATTATTGAATCATAAAGTTTTATATGGGAGGGTTTCACATGATCATTCACAACCCAAGGAGCGATCATGGTCATCTAACCCTTTTTAATTTATCTGAAGCAATTATTTACAACCGTATCTGATACAAAGCCATCCATATTTATTCTGGGTGTGACAGGGGTTTCTATTATACCTGCAGAACAGGTAAAAAGTCGTTGGTGTGTCGTTTTGCATATCAAGATCATAGTCCATGCTTGTTAAACCTTTCTGTATGATCAACACACTTTTACATGTGGAAATCCACGTGCATTTCTATAGGTTAGACCTGTGCTGTGTTAAAATTAGTATACCATTCACCATTTTGCAGTGTCGCCCAAAATTGTAACTGGTTCCCTATTTATGGCTCTTCTTTATACCCATAATCCACCGTAAAAAAGGTATTGCTGCCCTTTGTCCCATGATGCATTGCTGCTTTAATTGTCATCGGATTCATCCAATTGAGATGGTCAGCACATACAGGTTCTTCATACAAATTAATTGTCACATGGTGAGATCGAACACGTTTGGCTTGTTTGTGCGAATGACCATTGAATTATAATAGCAGACCACTGTGTGAACTATTAATCTGGAGACGCCATAATGCATTATATTGTTGTTTTGTGTACCTGTGCTCCAGGTGAACCGGTCGCTTGAATTCCTGGATAAGAGGAGCCCAGGGCAGCCGTTCTTTATGATGCTGTCCCCGCCGGCCGCCCACGCCCCCTGGACCGCCGCACCCCAGTACCAGAAGGAGTTCAGTGATGTCAAGGCTCCTCGCGATGGCAGCTTCAACAAGCCGGGGGCGGTAAGCCATGGATCAGGTCGAGAACACTCCGCTAAAGCCTAAACGGAGGAATGTCCAATTTAGACGTCCAATGATCACAAAGCTCTGTGACATGGACTCTGTTACTGCGAATAAATCGTGGACATGTTGCACCATTTACCTCATTGATCCGGGATCTGCGTCCTCCGTCGGTCCGATTCATGAAAAAGTGATGTCAATGGTCCAATGGTTGAAGAACTTTTCCGCGGAAACAGTTATTTTTTAGTGAGCGTGATGACCCTGTTTAACACGGTTTTGGAGTCATAAGGTGGTGGTGTGTGTGTCTGTTTGTGTGTGTGTGGGGTGGTATTTTTCCTTATTTGGGGCAGGATTTTCTAGTTATTATGGAGGCCGACTACCAGCCGAGTGGACCTTATTTTACTAGCGGCCATAATAGTTGGGTTCTACTTTGTAGAAAAGAAAACACTTTTCAGTTAAACGTCTTTTTCAAAGATAACGTTACGTATACAAATAATTTTATCATGTGATCAACAAATGTGTTTTCTCTTGGTTACAAGTGTAATTTAATACATATGTTGGACGATCGCGCTGTTGTTTAACTTTGAACCCAAGTTGACATTTGTTTCAAACGCCCCGCATAGTAGGGACGTTTGAAACCCACATACGGGACGAATGAAACAGCTTATTTTAAACAGAAACTATTGACCTTACTCTTGTTTTTATGAAACATACCGGACAGCATACTATTGTACTCGTCATTGCTAAAATATCACATAATTTCTCATAATATAAATAGGTCTAAAATATATTTTTGTCCTGTTTGGTATTGTCAAGATGCGCATTTTGATTAAAAGTCAACTTTCTTATTGTATACCAGTTGGACAATTACATTTTCATTAAATTTACTTATTTCCATGTCCAAGGTCGTGTTTAGGGATACACAGTTGAACATCCTGTTATTTATTATAAACAGGGTGACATGGTGAAATGCATGTTTCAATCGTCCTCACTGTGACTACTGACACTTAAACCTTTTTTGCCTCTTAACTTCAAAACTCAGACATTGCACACTTTAGGACATGTTTAAGTAATAATTAATCTGTTGTATGGTCATATATTAATATTAATTAATATAATTAATATTAACTGTTTATTACCAAAAAATTACCAGACAAAAGATTTAACTTGGCGCACTCAAAAACAGGTTTGTGGGATAACAGTCGAACGGAACGACGTAATTACACGAGATTTCCCGGGGTTGGTCAGTCTTGTGTGCTGAACGTACTGACGAAATTTGACGTGTTAGACTTGCGTGGTTTTCGAGAAAATCGCTGTGTTTCAATCGTCCCGTGTTTCAATTGACCCGGCTCTCCCCTACGTGCAAAAAATGGTTACGAATGTGCAAATGTTCGTTTCAGGACAAGCATTGGTTGCTGCGACAGCCCGCTAACCCCATGGCCAGCAGCTCGGTGGACTTCCTGGATGATGCATACAGGAAGAGGTGCAGGGGCCAATCATGTGACTTACTTTTGTACCATAAGATAACTCTACAGATTATTTGAATAAGTGTGTAAACACCCATCAAAATATTGTGTTGTGCAGGTGGCAAACTCTCCTATCAGTAGATGATATGGTGGAAAAGCTGGTGAAGAAACTGGAAGACTCGAAGGAACTCAATAATACTTACATCTTCTACACCTCGGATAACGGCTTCCACACAGGTTAGACTGTGCTATTGATTCTTCAACACTAAGCCTTGAGATATGGTCTAGCAGCAAAATCTCAGACAAAATGAGTGCCGGACCCTTGTACTGTAAGGGTTGATTTGTTTTTCTTTGCTCTGTAAATGTGTGTTTGCTTTGGTCATTAAAGGTCAGTTCTCCCTGCCCATTGATAAGAGGCAGCTGTACGAGTTTGACATCCGGGTTCCCCTCATGGTGCGAGGTCCGGGCATCGCACCCAAACAAATAGTGAAGGTCCGGCTGCTTTGATTGTATTTAAAATGTTGTCTTTTGGTCCTTTCATTGGTTACATTTGAGTTAATTTGAGACCCCCAATCTCATAGGCACCGGTGTTGAACATTGACCTGGCTCCCACCCTCCTGGACATATCTGGCTCAGAATTGCCAATAATGGATGGCCAGTCTTTCCTCTCTCAGATGGTCAGTTTTGAGTTTGTTTAAACTGACGTCCAACGTACCAAGTTTGATCACTGATGTCTGCACCATACCTGTGCATCATTGATCAAGCTAGCTAACCTTCCATCTGCTGCTTATTGACATGTGTCTGAAATCACTGCAAGTTGCAAATTCAAACAATGTTATCCCGTCAGGCCCCATCCTTGAGGAACGGCACCTCCCGGTCGTGTTTCCTGGTTGAACACACAGGAGAAGGTTCCCCCGTGCCGGACCCTGCTTGTCCCAAACTAGGCAGTGGCCTCTCTGTGAGTCCAAATAACCAACTCAACAACATGGTTCATCTGTGTATTGGTGTCTATGAGTAACTAACATAGGAATCTGTGATCTAGCACTGTCTTCCCAACTGCGTGTGTGAGGACTCCTACAACAACACCTATGCATGCGTCCGGACCCTCGTTGGAAGCAACTTGCAGTACTGCGAGTTTTCGGACAATGTAGTACGTACGATAAAACTTTTTCTTTCAAATTTCATGTTCAATTAAAATACATTTAGCTTGTTTTCTTGTGTTTAATAAGCCAGCTTGCTGATCATGAATTATGAGTAGATTCTAGCTAGCTAAACCATTTGCATTTCACGTTTAATAAATCCTGTTACTGTGTGTTTTACCTTTCTAATATTTCTCAGTCCTTTGTGGAGGTGTACAACTTGACGTCGGACTCGAGCCAGCTAGAGAACATCGTTAAGAAGGTGGACCCGGCACTCCTGCAAGCCATGAACCAACAGCTGATCAAACTCCAGTCTTGTGCAGGCAGTAGCTGCCATGACAATGCTGTCAATGGTTTGTGTCAAAAAACCACATAACGGCACAATGGATGCAAAAAGTGGGTATAACCATGGTAAGACTATTATTGGGTCATGTTAAAGGGCCCCTATTTTACAGGTGGGACGTTGATTAGCCATTGCAAGTCATAGCCCGAAGTATGACCTACAAGCCTACACAGTGGGACTTTAAGAACTGGTAGGCTGATTGATCCATTACAACATTCTAACCCACTTGTGATGTCATTACAAAGTTGATTATGTTATGGCTAAACAAGACATCAGACATGTTGGGGGCCCTGTAAAATGACACACCAATGGGTCTTACTTAACTTCTAGTGCTCGATAGGACTACTGCTTATGGGCATCAAACTTTTTGTACTACATGAACTGTTGAGTCTTTTCCAACTTCCAATTGAAAAAGTGATCCATGTACTGTTGCACTAATTGCAGATATATTGCACTCCTACTCTATTGTCTTACAATGTTCAGATAATAGAAGTCCTCAACGACTTTGAGGACTTGTCTGTATTTGACTAGTAACAGAATTGTTTTTTTTAACAGGGTGTGAGAAGTCAAACGTCATTCTATTCTATTCTGTCTGATATTTACGTTTATACAATTTACAATTGACACGTATTGCTGATATTTTCCATGTTGTTTATGTAACCTTTTTTTTACTATTTTGAGGTGATTTTAATTGATCTTTACATAATTGTACTTAAGCACTTCAAAGGCCTTGACTGTGAATTGTGAAAACTGTGACATTAAATAACGTAACTGTGTCTATAGTTCATTATTCTAACATGACTTTGAGTTGTGAAAGAATACATTGGAAGTGTTATACCTTTAAATTGACTTTTGGCTTAAAATGTTGTTTCTAGAATACTTTATAATCCTTCTCATTACCCTTGAACTCACTAAAACAATATCTTTACATAGATTGTGTGTTGGAGTGTATAATGTTTAACAGTCTTCCAGATCGACCAAACTTAAACCCTATGGACACACAGGAAGTGATGTCAGGTTCCTTTCAATAGGAGCTTCTCTTTCAACACTCCTGGTGTTGTAAACATTGGCTAATGTATAGAATCGCTGCATAGGATTAAGGATTAAGTTCCCAACACTTCACAATTACTTGTGAAACTACATTACCACAAGCAAAAAGTCCAAAATAAAGGGTTAATGTCCAGATAATCACATAGTTTATTTAAAACTGCATTAACACCACAATCAAAACAAAAAATACATTTTCACAAGTATTTGTACACTGCCTGTTTCTGTAGCGTCTGGATCTCTAGTTTAACTGGACATTTGTAGAAGTGGGCTAACAATGACTCTGTATAGCCCGTAAGAAAGTAGAACTTCTGCGGTGGGAGTTTCTGCAGCATCAATGCGCACACGATGAGCATGTTGCCCCGCCTCTTTATGACAATCTCGTTGGCAAGGCAACCATGGAAAGTTCCAAAGATGAATCGCCTGATGAACACGTCTTCTAATGATCGGTCGGCCGCGCCCTCCTCTCCTTTGAGATTACCTGGAAAGGCAAGAAAGGACATGAACTATTTATTTTGCCATTTGGCAGATGCCGTATCCAAAGTCACCTCAGATAAGTAATTCGGGAGTGGGTGGGGTTTGACCCACCCTATATTTAAAAAAAACTCTAAATATAAATGTTCTTGTTGACTTGTTTACAACCCAATCAACTGGGCCTTTTCTACAGCAGGTTAAACAAACACTCAAAACTCAATGAGCACAGTCGGTTAGTGTGAGCCGAGACGTACAGGGGTGCTGGGACAGCCACCCTTTGCGGTGTCCGATGTGGTGGGGGTGCAGGGCCTGCTCGTAGGTCACACCTCGGTCTCCTTTCCCCACACGGATACGAGCCGCATGGTTCTTTATAGCGAGGAGAAACAGAGCTTGGTTTTAGAATAACTCACACATGATGTTCTTGAACAACACAGCCAAAGATACATTTTATGGAGTTGTTTCAACAACTGACAAAAAGCATGGACATTGTACAGTGTTAACAAACGTGCTGATCATTAAAGCACAATTCATGAGGGTTTTTTATCTTCTCATGAGAGGTTTCACTATCATTGACAAAGATTCATTATTGAAGTATATGAACTGGTTACCTTGCACTGTACAGCAGTCACATGAAGGCCCCTAGTACCCAAGGTGTTCCATCCTGTACCGAACTTCACTAAGGACCTCTGGGAGTGGAAGGGAGATGGTGAAACACCATTAAACATACAATACAAGAGCCCGTCTTCCTATCAGACATTCTCCGACAATACTTTGATAATAATTGCCCTGTTTGATACTGACAGCCTTCAAAACAATTCATCCTACCAACATGTGTGGTTTTGAAAGGGAAATAGAAACAAAGTAAACTGCCCACGTGCATATGAATCCTGATATAAATCAGATGCTGACAGCATCCTTCTTAGGATATTTGTTATATTTCAGTTTTCTATTCATTCTTCATAAATGATAAGTCAGTTTCCATAAACGTTAGCCAGGCTATTCGGTGGACTAGTCAGCCAGGAGTTCCCTCTTTTCGTTTATCAAATCAACAGATTCTCATTTGTATGCACAGCATAGATAGTTTGCTGGAATATATAAACCATACACCCCTTCCATAGTGTAAAGTCACATTTCTTACCAACATCATCGCACACGGACTGCTGCTCAAGGACGCCGCCATGTTCCCCCGACCCTCAACAACTCACCGGGATTATTATGGGAAGAATTATATATAATATGATACGTATTTGTTGTAAGATAGATCGGTATTCTTTAAAAAAAATCGTGTTTCACATTCACGTCCAAACACTTTTTAATGAGATTGCATTCACTGTTATTTTATAGGATTTTAGTTATTTGTTATGAGGAACTGTTGTGGGGAGAAACATTTGTCGACGGACCGTTCTCGAATCATACCAACCGGATGTGCAAAATCCAAACACTCAACGCCGTCGTCCACGCTCCTGTTGGCCCAAACGACGGAGAATTATAAACAAAACCACACATTGATAAGCAATCAGGACGTACTCCGTTGCACACCGTAAAGATGTCGTCTCCCGTCGAGATGACAGAGATGTACGACCACGCGCTGCTGGGGATCCTGCAGCACGTCGGAAACGTCCAGGACTTCCTACAGGTGTACTTCGGCTTTTTGTACCGCAAAACTGACTTCTACCGCCTGCTGTCATGTCCCAACGACCGGATGGGCTTCCCTCCCGGCATCGCAGAGAAGATGGTTCTGAAGGTAAGGACGTAAACCATGCATGACTATATGACTTACCATATGATTACTTCAAAAGGTTATTTTGAGGGAAAAAAAATTGGGCAAAGTTGAAAAACATGGACTTAATATTCACACTTGATGGTTGCCTGATGGTTCCCTTTGCAGGCGTTTAAGAGCTTCGAACGGGTCTCAGAACAGGACCGAGACAGGCGACTGAAGGAGCTTAAACAGAAAGAAGAACCCAAAGCACCGCCTCCCGTAGACCAGGAGGTGTTGGTCGAGTCAGTACCACAGCAGGACAAAGCTGAACCAAACACAGAAGAAGCCCATGTAGAGAAGTCCCCCTCAGAAGCAGCCGAGCCATCTTCTGCATCCTCCTCTCAACCAGACACGAGTCAACAGCCCACTGCTAGTGGTCCTGCCCAGCCGTCCCAGGAAGCCAAGGCAGAGGCATCCAGCACAGACCCGGCCTCAGCAACGTGAGTAGTATTCATAAACACACACAGCAGCCAGCATCTAACTCAGAGGCATCACTGCTAAGCCAATGTGCAGACATAAAAATACATTGTCTATTAGTGCATATCATCACTCACTGCCCTTCCCTGTATGACATACAAACCGAACGCATTAATTAAACATGACCAAACTATCTCATTGGTTGTTGAAAGATAAATTAAATTAAATAAATCACAGGATCCAATTATAATTATACATAGATAATGATTTGATTGATGACAGCTTCTGCAGAGACCACTTGAAAACTAGAAAATTCCTGAAAAATTACAATTTTGATCTTGTGCGGCAGACAAATAAAATATATATGGTTTCCCAATAGAACGTTACACTCTGGAGTAAGCTTTTTTTTATCTCTTTTGGCCATTGTCCAACCCAGCCCTCAATTAACACAGGAAAATGTAAGACCCAACCAAAATAACAAAATAGATAGACATGGGCCTTCAAATGCAATACTAGCCCTTACACTGATGCTGAAATACATACATACACAGACTTTACAAGCATCAAATACTGAGCAACCAGTTAAAAGAGAGACCTGTTCCACAAATATCAAATAGACCTTGGAGGAACATTTGTCCTGAAATAATGCTAAATAAGCCCCACCTTTAGCAGAACGTCTTCGTTCTTGACTTTGTGCATGCAAAGTCGTTAAATCCTCAAAGTCAATTCCCTTGATTAGTTTGGGTGCAATGGCCATCAGGGAGGATGCAGACTGCCACTTCTGTCTCATAGTTGTCCTTAGTTAGTGCTTATCTCCTTGAAGTGGAGAGAAGGATTTCGCACCCCCGCAGTTGGGAACAGGCAGGGTTGATTGCAGAACAGCCTGATTGCAACGAACACGCTTGGGGAAAGTAGTATGTAGCCCAACATTTTGCATAATTTGCCGGATCTCCTAGGGTCAACTGCTAGTGCAGATGTCAGCTTTGTTGCTAGTGCTAGTGCCAATGTTAGCTTTGGTGCTAGGATTAACTTTTTTATTAACAAATGCTATTTGTGTTTACTGTGTATGAATAGGGCCTAATAGATCAGGGTTAGGGTTAGATTGGTGTTTGACAATCAAGACCATAAGTCTAGAACTTGTTGCGAACAAAAATATATGATGTGATGTACACGTCAACAAATTCAATACGTACAAGTAAATAATAATTTTGTTTGTGTATATAATGAAAAATATGTTTGTGTCTGCGTACGCTTCAGGAGTCAGACCCAGTACCAGGCAGACCCAGACAGCTACAACGGAGCCACAAGGGAAAACTACAGCTGGTCCCAGGACTACACGGACGTGGAGGTTCGCGTGTTCGTCTCCAAGACGGTTGTCAAGGGCAGACAGGTAAACACAGACCTTCACCACCAGCTGTCGCCAGCTGTTCTCTCTTCAGCTCACTCGGCATGAAAGAAACACTTTCGTTGCATAAAAACAACTGACTGTTTTTGTGATGAAGACGCTTAAGGCCATGTCTGCTACGAGGGATAAATGCAGAAACAACTTCTGTCCAAGGAACATTTAAAGTGTTTTTCCACCACAGAAAAGAGAGCTCTTTGAAAACAATCTCCGACATCGATAAATCCCTAAACGCCTGTAATTTGTTTTCAAATTCAAAGTTAAAGTGTATACTTTGGAAAACTATGATGTAAGATGGTAACAGGATCCAGTGATCACAGGACAGCCAAGCGCTCTGCTTAGGCACATGCAAAAGCTTTAGTATAGATGGCTTTCGAAGATTGCAAAATTTCGTGGAGGTTTCCAAAAAGGCTGTCTAGAGAACACCAGTGTGGACGGAAAACCCATTGACCCAGAAACGCAGCGTTGGCACACATCCGACATCGTGTGTGTGTGGACTTGGCCTGAGTCTCCCCTGCCATCCCCAGGTGTCGGTGAACCTGCTGCCCGGCAGCGTGCGCGTGTGTGTAAGGGACGGCGCGGAGGAACAAGTGCTGATGGAGGGAGAACTGCCGCACAAGATCAACACGGAGAACTCCCTGTGGAGCCTCGAACCAGGGCGCTGTGTGGTGGTGCGTGCAGCACACGTACAACACAATCACACACACACACTGACACCCCCACACACTGATGTAGCAATAGACACATGAGACACATACAAAGGCACACACACACCCACACACACACATGGAGAGGCACATACACGTACAGGGACACGCACGCACGCACAAACACAAACACACACGTACAGGGAAAGCCACACGTACAGGGAAAGCCACACGTACAGGGAGAGACACACACACAGGGAGACACACACACACACACACACACACACACACACACACACACACACACACACACACACACACACACACACACACA
>JAOPUD010000079.1:7954775-7973958 GCA_027122715.1 Trisopterus minutus
GTGTGTGTGTGTGTGTGTGTGTGTGTGTGTGTGTGTGTGTGTGCGTGTGTGTGTGTGTGCGTGTGCGTGTGTGCGTGCGTGCGTGCGTGTGTGCGTGTGTGAATGCTCTCTCTCTCTCTCTTTATATATATATATATATATATATATCTTGACTTGTTTGTCAGCAGCTGAACTGATTTAGAGCAAATAAAAAGTTAACAAATAAACAAATGCATAAAATCAATAAATAAAACACAACAAAGCATAACAGACGGATCAACCAAGAAACAAATAAATTGTTATAAACCATCAGGACATACACCATCATACATACAGCCATTGGAAACCAGTGCTGCTGTACCATGTTCTTAGTGAAGGACAACACAGCCCAAATCAGAATTATTATGTACTCTGAAGTGCTAAACATTTTGGTCACCACATTTGATTTAGTCAGATCTTAAAACTGCGTATCTGTATTGTATTATAAACAGAGAAATGATTATCAGTCACCCAGAACAGGGGTTCAATGTACTTTATCAGGTTTGACGCGTATTCTTGAAACTAAACAGCTGGTGAATAATATTCCTTACTCTTCCACATTCCGCCCCTCCTCCCTGCAGTCCTGGGACGTCTTCTTCCGGAACGTCAACGCTGGGGTTCCCCCGGGGGCGGCCTACCAGAGCCCCCCCGCCCTCTCCGGCCCCCGCCAAGCCCCGACCGGCACCGCCCAGTATGTGGTGGGGGCCCGGCCCGACGTGGGGAAGCTGATTGAGGACCATCTGGCCGTCCAGTCCCTCATACGGGCCTACCAGGTAGACGGCTACCTACCTGCACCACCCACACCACCAATACCACCAACACCACCCACAGCACCTTCACCGCTGACCTCCAGATAGGTGTCTGTTGTACTCGTAGTCATAGTTTTGAAGTTAGAAGTAAAGCCGTAGTTAGTTCGTTTATGGACCCTGATATAAATGGATTATATACACGTTGACTGCAGACTATCATTGTAGCCAGGAGTTTAGCAATTACATGCTTGTGGACCCTCCTTGCGTGCCTGACGTGGGCCTCTCAAAATTCAGGAACCTTGTGGTGAGGTGACGCAGCAGCAAGGGCTGCGATTGGTCCGCTCACTAAAACCCGACGCAGAACCAAAACTCAGGCTCACGACTGGGTCGAAGCGTCTGCGTGGTCATTGCGATGCATCGACATGGAACCATAACTGATATAATTCATAACCTTTACACTATTAGTGTGTTCTCCCTCCGTTCTCTTTGGTGGCTTGTTTGTTTTGCTAATCTATACTGTTTAACGATGCTTGTTTGGACATGAGCGGGTCCAGCTCTGGCTTCAGAGCACACTGTCGCTTGTAGGACATTGGTTGATTGGTGTATTTAAAAGGCAAAAAGGGATCCTGTTTTTGTATATTTAGAAGGAGTTGAATGATGGAAGAATGAGTTCAAAATAAGGAATTACAAATGTTTTCAAAGTGAGAGCCAAGCTGATGTTGAGATGTTGTGTATGTCTTTGGGTGTGTTTTTGTGTGTGTGTGTGTGTGTGAGTGTGTGTGTGTGTGTGTGTGTGTATGTGTGTGTTTGTAGGTCCGTGGACACCACATAGCCAAGCTGGACCCTCTAGAGATCAGCTGCGTAGACTTTGATGACGCGCCATGTAAAGTTGGCTTCCAGAACGTGGGTGAGCATCCTAACCTTCGCCTTCTTCCTGTTTCCTGTTGGGTTGTTTAGCTGCAGGCACTAGAGGCTAGAGCAGCCTGCTCAAGCAGGCCTTCAGTGGGTCCGACATTGGGTTTCAAACCCAGGACCTTTCAGCTGCCGGGGCTAGCATTAAAGTAAGGGTCAGGTTTTAGGGAGGTCGGTGCATGATGGTTCCCTGAGGCTCCGACAGCACAGCTCATTCACTAATATCTTCTTATTCTGCTCTATAGTCTCTTTTTTGGAAGGGCTTATCGCCTCCAATGAAGATACTGTTAATGATAAATAACCAACCAATTAAAAAACAACCAGGTGATACGGCCCCTGATGATGAGTTTCTTCTGGTCCAAACGTTGTTTTAGAGCTCAATCTAATCGAGCTTTAATGAATAATCGTCCCTCTATATGAAGCTATTCATGAGGTGGGACACTCACACCCTTTTTATCAAAGGAACAAAGTACGGAGATCGTTGTACTTTGACCTTGTGCATGTTGTTTCTGTGTATGTTTGTGCCTGTGTTTGTATGTGTGTGTGTGTGTGTGTGTGTGCCAGTGTGTGCGCATGCATGTGTATGTGTGTGTGTTTGTGTGTCTGAATATATGAGGGATTGTCTCTGAGTGGGCGTATGAGTGCACGTGTGCACGTGAGTTTATGCCCCTTTACAACATATCTCCACAGAACATGCTGTCATTGTACTCTGGAAAGAGTTGGGGCCCGAAATACAAAAGAGGGTTATTGTTGTGATTTCTAATAGGATGCTTCCACAATGGAGCATCATAAAGGCCTTGGTAGGGTTTCAGCCTGGTCTTTCTGAGCTACGGCCTTGACGGGGGGTCAGCCAGGTCACCGAGTCACGGGCTTGGACAACAGCTTTGTGTGTAGGTGTCACATCAGTGTCTGATTGGCCATAGGAGTGTGTTAAAAGCCCTCTGTGTGTCCGTGTGTATCTCCCTGGGGTCAAGAGTTGGCTGTTGTTCTAATACCATCTGTATAATCCGTCTGCAAGAGGTACCCCCAAGGTGTCCGGTTTGATTTCCACAATGAAAATATAAATAATATAGGCCTTTTGGTGGGCACTTTTATACAAATTGTCGTAGAGCACTTAGAGTGTACACATTGTACGCGGTGGGCCACACTGGGATCTTACCCCTAACCCCCCTGGCAGTGTTATGAGCCTTTTTCAGTTAGTAGCCATCTTGGTGCCAAATGCTAGCTGACTGGGAGAGCTGAATGCAGAGTAACACATTCAGTTCCCCCAGCCAGCTAGCATTTAGCACCAAGATGGAACAAATATGGCCGCTAGGTGAATGAGGCCAACTGGTAGATAAGCTCAAGCGTTATTGAACGCAACTTATGATTTACATAAGCCTCATACCTAGGGGAATGCATGTTATTTTTTCCTGCGTCCACAACCTTTGATCGTGACCTTTGATTGGTCGAAAGGAATCAGCGTGCCGATATACAGTTTTATCTCAGTGTGTACTTGAGTGGAAGTCCACGCTTTGATTAGATTACAGCGTGATGACACCACCACTGTGCTACTCTGTGTCTCTCTATAGATTCTGAGATAGCCGGGCTAAAGTTCTGTTGTGCAACACTCAAATACCCCCCCCCCCCCCCCCAACACAATGATGACAGTATTCCAGCTCAACCCCACAGGGCAGTGTCAGCTATATTGCTTAACTTGTTGTGCGGGAGGACATCAGGCCCCTTTGGGCTCGTAAAAGTTCAAGTTGACCATGTGATCCTTTCAGCGACACTAAATACACATACTTGTATCTGTATTTATATATTGTATGTAGTCCTGTATGGCGTAAATATGTTTCTATGCCAACTACACAGTGGGTTGCTGCCAGGTTCTTAGAATGTCCCTGTTAAGATTGACCCTGTGTTATACGGTTCAGTTGATAAATAGAAGACTTTGAACTAGTACAGAGAATAGAATGTGTGTCAGGGATTGGGTGTTCGATTCCCTGTGGAAAACCGAAGCATTCACAAAAATACATATATTTAAATGATGTATGCATATATGCATATATTCATGCATATATATATATATATTAGTGTAAACCCAGATAGTCCTGCACAGTTAAAGGTGTCTTTGCATCTTTTTTTTTTCATTAATTTTGCGGTGGTCACTTGTAGCTATGAATGCCCTGTGAGTTTGCTAACAGCACTGTCTGTCACAGTAATAAAACCAATTAAACTTCCAAAGAGACTCAGAGAGAGGGAGAAGGAGAGAAAGACACATAGAGCGAGGGAGAAGGTGAGAGAGACAGAAAGAGGGAGAAAGGGAGAGAGAGACAGAGGGAGAAGGAGTGAGGCAGAAAGAGGGAGAAGGGGAGAGAGAGACAGAGAGGGAGAAGGAGAGAGAGACAGAATAAGGGAGGAGAGAGAGACAGTGAGAGGGAGAAGGAGATAGAGTCAGAGAGAGAGAGAACCACTAGGCTCCTTAGTGGTTTCTGGTTGATTGAAAATGAAAAGAAGAGCCTCAAGGCACAGCGGCCGGGGCACCGCAGTCGGAGCTATCGCAGTGCACCGGCCGCCATGCACGGAAATAGATATAAATAGATATATTAATATATAACTAATGTCCAATCCAACCATGTCTTTGTCAACTCTTTCTTCTTGGCCAAGAGATGCAACGTTGATTTGTTATAGCCACAAGCACAGGCACAAACTGAATACTGTCTTCCCATGGGCCGTCGCAAGCCATGGTGGGCAAGGCCACGAATACTACTACTAATAATAATAATAATAATTCACCAAATGACGGCTTTTCTGATTCGCTCGTTTATGCGTCTATTTTCTTTCATATGCTGCAGGCAATCGAGGTAGAAGAACAATTTCACGTTCATCATGCATATGCAACTCTGAGTGACATATAATTTTTCACAAGTACTTAACGGTTTCTCAGGGAATGACACCTTTAATGAAAGTATCTTTTTGTCTCAGTTCGTGTTTACCATCATCATTTTATGTGGGCGTACATGTAGCAGGGAACTATTCTATTAGTAAACAGCCGAGGGTGATGGAGGTCCTTCTGCCCCCAGGGTTCTATGGCCTGGAGGAGTCCGACCTGGACAAGGTGTTCCGGCTGCCCACCACCACTTTCATCGGGGGGAATGAGAGTGCTCTGCCTCTCAGGGAGATCATACGCCGCCTGGAGGTACTGTCCATGACCTCCCCTACTGCCTGGAGAACACAAAGCAGGTTCCTTCTGTTGGTGGAGACCAGATCCAATGAGATGTTGCACAAGCCCTGATCTCTACGGACACTGACCTTTCTTCTCAACCTTCTCATTCTTTCTCCTTCTTTTTGTTTCCTTTTCCTCTTCCTCCTTCTCCTCCTCCTCCTCCTCCTCTTTCTTCTCCCTCTCCTCCTTCTCTCCTATCCTCCTTCATCTTCTCCTTCTTCTTTTTGTCTCCCTCCTCATCCTCCACCCCCTCCTCTGTCTCCCCCCCCCCACAGATGGCGTACTGCCAGCATATCGGAGTAGAGTTCATGTTCATCAATAACCTGGAGCAGTGCCAGTGGATCAGGGAGCGGTTTGAGGGGCCAGGGGCCATGCAGTTCAGTGTGGAGGAGAAGAGGACCCTGCTGGCCAGAATGGTGCGCTCCACAAGGTCTGTCTAAAGTCCTGGTCAACCCACACATGTGCTGGTCCTGTCAGGTATGTGCTGGTCGTCACAGACACGTCGAGGTCTGGGATGACCAGACCAAAACAATGATTTCAATGTTTCTAGACTTGCAGTAACTTCACGATGACAAAAAACATCACTAGAACTAGTTTGTATACGTTATGTACATGCTCTGCTTCAAAACGTCCTACATACTAAAGGCCTAGTTTCCATTCTGCCTATTAGTTGTCCAAACAATAAAAGGTGGTCTGGTGAGACCTGTATTTACCGTGCAATCGGGTAAATGTAGACATCCATAAATATAATGGATATAATATTCCAAATACCTTTTCATATATACATTTGTACAAAAGTATTGGATTCTACCTTTAAAAAATTGGAAGCAACGTATTTAAATTTCTCCCTCCTTACTTTTCCCTGTAGAAACGTGCTAGTAAAGAACTTAGTGAATTGTATCAACTGAATTGTTTGAATGTTCAAGCTACTAAACTGGTCTTTCTTGCCAAGCATATACTCTTATGTAACTGTTTGTAAAAAACATGTGAGTGAGCCAACTATGTTGGCTTGCCTCAGTTCATATAATATATAACATAATAGTAGAGTATATGTTACATCAATATGAATGTTATATTAATATCACGTAAAATAGTAGAGCATATATTATATCAATATGAATGTTATATTAATATCACATATCTGTAATATACCAGTAGAGTCTATAGAAAATATGAGAGCTATCTTCTTTATCCCAGATGGAAAATTTGGTTGTCAATGCAGCAGAATCACCTGGAGAGTAAAAAAAATTTATGTAAAAATCAATAAAATAAAATAAAAGACACAAAACGCCAAGTACTTGAAGGGCAGCCATTGTGCAGAGGCGGCCCCTCAAGTCCTCCACTAAGGAGGTCCCTGAAGGCCCACACTGAGGAGGCCCCTGAATGCCCCCCACTGAGGAGGCCCCTGAATGTCCCCCCGCCCCCCCCCCCCCCCAGGTTCGAGGAGTTCCTGCAGAGGAAGTGGTCGTCGGAGAAGCGCTTCGGTCTGGAGGGCTGTGAGTCGCTGATCCCCGCCCTGAAGACCCTGATCGACGTGTCAAGCGGGAGGGGGGTGGACAGCGTCATCATGGGCATGCCCCACAGGTGAACCGCCCCGCCACAGTATGAGTGTATAGGTGATAGGAACTGGAGGAGCACAGGCAGGGTCTAGGCATTTCCCGGTCAATTTATTGACCAGGATTAACTGGGAAATGTGTCGATCTAAATTGCCACTGGGGAAGCTGTATATTTACTGGGAGCTCTATAGATTTCCTGTTTCACTATGCTCCCATACCTCATATTTTACATATTTTATATTTAAATATTTACTAGACAGTAGTGGTATACATTGTAGTCTTGAAGTGAGAATGAAGTGAGCAGTGGTGGGGAAAGTTAAAAATTTTCGTATTACATGCTTGAGGGAAAGCAAGAGTATGTATTTTTCACAACAACACGTGAAGAATGTTGACGGACCCGTTGCAGTCGGTCAGCCTGGTCTTATCTCTCTGCTCATCGTTGGTCCTCTCCTCTCCAGAGGAAGGCTGAATGTGTTGGCCAACGTGATCCGCACGGAGCTGGACCAGATCTTCTGCCAGTTTGACTCTAAGCTGGAGGCTGCGGACGAGGTCGGAATATACCTGTAGCGTTTTCTGCACAATTTCTCGAATATATTACTGGTCCCCTTTCTGCTCTGTAGTTTTAATTTGGTGCGCAAGTTTGATTCAAACTATATTTCCCCTAGTGGAACTAAGTTGAAATTTTAGAAGTTTATACTATTACGGCAGATATATGATAATGATTCTCTGTGCCCTTGTTTTGACTATTTGTGTAATTTTCTATACAGCACTTTTTAACATATGTAAAATAAAAGTACTTACTGACAGGGCATGGGAATTCCTCACTTCCTCTGTTTGTATCTCTTTCCTCCCATTCTCCTCTTTCAGGGTTCTGGTGACGTCAAATATCACCTGGGGATGTACCACCAGAGGAAGAACAGAGTGACCGATAGGGAGATCACGCTGTCACTCATGGCTAACCCCTCCCACCTGGAGGCAGTGGACCCTGTGGTCCAGGGGAAGACCAAGGCGGAGCAGTTCTACTGTGGGGACACCGAGGGCAAGAGGGTGGGTCCACCACTTCACTGTTATGGACACGTGGCTCCTGTTTACACTGTTTGAGAATCGATGAAAATCCAAATCCAAACCACATATATTGAACATCGGTCCTTGTGGGAGTGTGTGAGTGTGTGTGTGTGTTTGATGGCTGGTTTAAGCAGCCCATCCTGGCTTGAGTCAGACTGATTGGACTCTGGGGCTCGCTGAGGCTCTGCACATGTGCAGCCTCACCGTTTAAACAGGTTCAACAGGTTCAACCTGGCTACCGTTTGACCCCACTCAAGAGAGATCTCCTTCATGTGGTAATGCAGGCGATCTCTCTCCACTGTGTGTGGTGACGGATGTTTTAACCTGTGCACACCGATTGCTCAATGCGCAAGTGTTGTGCAGCCCCAGCAAGCCCCTGAGTCCGATCAGCCTGCCTCGGGCCAGGTGAGGCTGCTTGAACCAGCCTCCATCCACTCCAACATCCACAGTCCTGTTCCTATTGTAATTGTCTTCTGATTGGTTCTCCCAGGTGATGTCCATCCTGCTGCATGGCGACGCGGCCTTCGCCGGTCAAGGCGTCGTCTACGAGACTTTCCACCTGTCCGACCTGCCCTCCTACACCACCCACGGCACCATCCACGTGGTGGTCAACAACCAGGTACAGCGCACCACCCCACCGGCATCCTCCCTCCAACACAATCCACGTCACAGGGGATGGATCTATTTATTTATTTTATTGTAATGTTTATTCAGACATGGACAGTGCACATTAATAAACATGAAAAATGCGCTAGAATTAGCCAAAATGGCTATTTGCATCTGTCCATAGGCAGATGTTAACAGGCCAGATGCACCAAAAGGAACCAAAATAACTATACACACATCTTTGTACAGAGGTAAAGATAAAGATAAAATGATCAATGACACATAAAACATATCCTTAAGGTATCACAAACAAATGGACATAAAACACATAAAACATATGTTAAAAGTACAACAAAAAAATGGAAAACATAATTAACAAAATAAACCAACCAAAATAAAATGAAAGAATTCCACAAAGATGGATCGCATACTCCTGATCCCGCAAATCTTCATTCGCTCGCCCCGTCTCCGTCTCCGTCAGATCGGCTTCACCACCGACCCCCGCATGGCGCGCTCCTCCGCCTACCCCACCGACGTGGCGCGGGTGGTCAACGCCCCCATCTTCCACGTCAACGCCGACGACCCCGAGGCGGTGGTCTACGTCTGCAAGGTGGCGGCCGATTGGAGGAACACCTTCCACAAGGACGTGGTGGTGGACCTGGTGAGTGGCGGCCGGTCTGCCCAACAAGGAGGGGTCTCTGGTGCCAGCCGAGTCTGTGTCCGCTGGTAGCAGATTACCAGCGACAGATTTCCGCCTCCATCAACATGATTGGTCAGAACGAATATTTGAGATTGTTTTCGTTTCATTAAAAATAATTGCAGAAAAACTCCTGAAGGTTAGGGGATCGATATTTTGGACAAAGTTGGACAATCGTCATGATTTGTAATGGTTTGCGTTCTCCATTGATCTGAATTGGACAAACTAAGTAAATTGGGACAAATTTATCCCCGACTTTTGTCTGACGGTTTCCCCATTTAGATAACGACACTTGATAAATCCCCAAAGCCAAATGTAGATATTGTAGATAATGTCTGTTATGTGCGGTTACAGCATCAAACAGTTTAACATTCCAAAATTCAACAAAGAGGATCAAATTCAAATAAATATGAGAATACAAATAAATTAAGGAACTACATCACCTGTTCCAATGCCTGCTTAGCATTTGTACAACAACAAGAAATCCATGCGGATCGCTGGACCAATACTGCTGCACTGTCTCACACAAGGGAAGACCTTAACTCTGACGCTGGGTGTAAAACCCCTGTGTAGGTTTGTTACCGACGCAACGGGCACAACGAGATGGACGAGCCCATGTTCACCCAGCCACTGATGTACAAGAAGATCAAGCAGCAGAAAGGGGTCCTGCAGAAGTACGCCACAGCCCTCATCTCTGACGGGGTGGTCACCAGTCAGGAGTACGAGGTCAAGACCCACTGTTCTGCTCTCTTCTTCACATTTCTTCTCTTATTTCATCTTTTGTTTTTTTCACACAAAGGAACATTTTCATAAATACATTACATATCTATTTTCGAGATTTTCCAGCATTGTTAACATCAAAATACCAAAACATTATATATATATATATATATATATATATATATATATACAGTACTTATAAAACAGGTGGCTTAAATCAAGCAATCTGATTGGTTCCTTAACTGTTGTATAATAAGCATATACATAACTGCTATGATGCCCAATCAGTTTGTAGAGTTCCGTATCACGTCACACTTAACTTGAACTGTTGTTTATTTATATCTAAAAGCAACAGCAGAGTTCACTGAAGCCTAAAAATATGTTGATTGATGGAGAGGGTGGAAATGTTGTAAAGCAATAGGCACACGGGGAGTAAACTCGATAGTAGGCTAAATTGCCGGCGCACCAAGCTACTAGCCCTCTCTCTGAAAGACGCTACAGTGTGTTGCATAGCAACGGCTGCACACTTTGCAGGCAGCCAGGAGGGACTACTTTTTTGTATTTGTTAAAAAAATGCTTTTCCGGTCGCCGTCCCTCCGCTACGAGTTGGGACAAAGAACACCTCTTAACTGTGGTATAATGAGCACATTCCACAGCCTGTCGTGATCTATTGCTTAAATATATATCTATATATGCATGTATATCCTCTAACTACCCTCCATCCTCCTCTTTCTATACATCTGTATATGGTGGTCTGAAATGGTGGTCTGAAACAGTTACAAAAGTAAGTGACAATATTTGTCTTTTCTGACTGCAGGAAATGACAGCAGAATACGACAAAGTTTGCGAAGATGCTTATGCTCGCTCCAAAGACGAGAAGATCCTGCACATCAACCACTGGCTGGATTCACCCTGGCCAGGTAGGCTACCACGTGTGTGTGTGTGTGTGTGCGTGCGTGCGTGCGTGCGTGCGTGCGTGTAATACTAAATTCCTTTGTTTTAAAATGTTAACAAAGATCTCATTTTAATCTGTGTGTTTGTGTGTGCTTGCTTGTGGATGTGTGTCTATGTACGTGCGCAGGTTTCTACACCTTTGACGGCCAGCCCAAAAGCATGAGCTGTCCGTCTACGGGAATCAGTGAGGAGGACCTGGGCCACATCGGGAGCATCGCCTCCTCTGTACCCGACAAGGACTTCACCATACATGGAGGTACCCTCCCAATACATCACCTTAACCCTTGCTACTCTTCACAGCAGTGGTTGCTCCCCATTGGTCTATACATGGAAGTACCCTCCCAATACCTCTCCTTTATCTCCTATGGTTCACGGCAGTGAGAACTCAGCGTTGGTCTATTCTACATTGTGTGTGTGTGTGTGTGTGTGTGTGTGTGTGTGTGTGTCTGTCTCCTTCACTAGGCCTCAGTCGTATCCTGAAGGCGCGTGCGGCCATGGTGGGCGAGCGCGTGTGTGACTGGGCCCTGGCTGAGTACATGGCCTTTGGCTCTCTGCTCAAAGAAGGGGTCCACGTCCGTCTGAGCGGGCAGGACGCCGAGAGAGGGACCTTTAGGTGAGGCACTGCTCCGACAACCGGTGCGGCGTGTCAGGGTTAGGGGGTCCACTCCCACTAAGGGGGTCCCTCCTGCTAAGAACAGGGAAGCACTTTGGAAAAAAGTGTCCATATTTATTCATATATATACATCACATCACTTTTATATATTATATCATATTTTTTATTTTTTTTATTTTTGTTGTTGAACTTCTTGTTTTGCTGTCTTGCTCAGTGCGCATGAATCTTTAAAGCGACCTTGAGTGTGAGAAAGGCGCTACATAAAATAAACATTATTATTATTAATATTTATAGTTAGATCCTAGGATATCTCTTGGAACTCACTCCGGGGGAGCAGGATAGTGCTCCCCCGGAGGGGGTGAGGGTGTAAGGGTACCTGACAAGACAAGGTCTTGGGTTCTTGGGTTCAATTTGAATGAATGTCAGCAATCTACCTACAGGCAAACTAGAGCAAGTGCATGTTGTGTCAGTGCAAGTCTCTGCTAAATGACTTCACATGACTTCTGCTAAACGACTGAATAGTGAATAGTAACTTTGGATTGTAACCAGTTCTGCATCATGTTGTCGCTCCTCAGCCACCGACACCATGTTCTTCACCACCAGAACGTGGACAAGAGCATCTGCATTCCCATGAACCACATCGCCAAGGACCAGGCTCCCTACACCGTCTGCAACAGCTCCCTCTCTGAGTACGGGGTACTGGGTGAGTACTGGGTCAAACCCAGGCGCTTTAAGACCTTCTTGGTCCACGATGGGACATTTGAGATGTTGTATAGACACTTTGTAATGACATGGTTTGGTACAAGCACGGTGAGGCAGATTAGAGTTTTAAGGCACCGCCACGACCACATATGTGGCACAAACTTCCGAACCGTCTTGAGGTCTGCCTCGATACAATATACATCTCTGTTAAAGGGAAACCAAACCCTAAACAAAATGTATCTTGTATGAAGAGTGATCCAGTGCTATGGATTGATCCTGGTCTAAATCGTATATGCACAAAGCTTTCAAAATGTAGGATGAGTTTTTAATATGGACTTAGATTGCTATGCCTCTATGGATTAAAGGTATGCTATTGCATGCCCCCTATCGGTTTAATATATGCTATTGCATGACTTCAATGTTTCTGGAACTCTTGGGCTACCATTTCACTCAAACCGTCCTGCAACACCTCTGCAAATCAAATCGGAGAGAGTGGGAGGGGCTTGTGTGAGGGACAGTTGCACTTCTTTCCTTTGCTATTCTTACGGGTGCTTTACTCCCAGGTTTCGAGCTGGGCTTCGCCATGGCCAGCCCCAATGCCCTGGTTCTGTGGGAGGCCCAGTTCGGAGACTTCCACAACACGGCCCAGTGCATCATCGACCAGTTCATCTGCCCCGGCCAGGCTAAGTGGGTCCGGCAGAACGGCATCGTGCTGCTGCTGCCCCACGGCATGGAGGGCATGGTAGGGACCCATGTCACCCCTTTGGTTTTCTATTGGTCTGTTCAATTCGATGGCCTGAATTTTAATAGTGGGAGTGGCGTGTTGTGTAGTGGTATGTTGCGGGCGATGGCTTTCCCACTGTTGATATGATACTTCATTCATTCTGTAGGGGACGGAATCTGGGATTGGTCGATATACTAACAAAGTTATGGAGATTGGTGATATACACTTCAGAAATAGTGAGAATCCTTGTTGACGTTGTTGACATAAAGCGAGTAGTTGGTATGTTTACCAGTCTGCAGCATCGAGTCAAATTTGGTGAAAAAACTGCAGGACCTTGGATTAGTCTTTCTTCATCAGTACGATTTTGAGAAAATTTACGGGTGCAACATACTTAGCTCTCAGGGTTCGGTTGCCTCAGTGCCTCTTTTAATGAGTCGGGCTACGTCAACACACTCCTGGACATGTGCTCTGGGATGGCTGTTGTCCAACCGACAGGATCACGTCCAGCTTTGTTACAGCTACAGACAGAACAGAGACAGAACAGAGACACTCCATACAAGTGACAACAGGTCTTTCCCTAACCCCCTCCCCCCCCCCCACCCCTTCCCGACCCACAGGGTCCTGAACACTCCTCGGCACGCCCCGAGCGCTTTCTTCAGATGTGCAACGATGATCAAGATATTTTCCCGGTAAGTCCCTTGCGGGTCTTAGACACACGCACGCACGCATGCGCGCGCAAGCAAAGACGCGCACACACACGCACGCACACACCCACACACACACCCACACCAACACACACACACACACACACACACACACACACACACACCCACAAACCCACACACATTCTGTGTAATATGAGTATAATGTATGCACAGGTATGGTTTCGCTGCTCCCGATGGGAACCAAATGTAAATCCTCCCACGGTTTGATTGAGGTCTGACTAGAGCATCGTCTTATGTTCTAGAAACTTCCACTGGAGGACTTTGCAGCGCGCCAGCTGTACGACTGCAACTGGATCGTGGTCAACTGCTCCACCCCGGCCAACTTCTTCCACGTGCTGCGCCGACAGATCGTGCAGCCCTTTAGAAAGCCTGTAAGAAGCCCTGCGACGTACAGTATGCAGTATCACCACCCTTAATGATACACTACTGTACCCTGTCAGTCACTTTGGATTAAAGCACCTGCTAAACGGCTAAATAGGAGATCCCTCTCTCCACAGTCTGCCCCTGCCTGTGTCCTTTTCACCCCTGTCACCTGTGAAACGTTGAACTATTTCCAGCTCATTTTCTTCTCTGTTCCCTGCCCCCTTGTTTGTTGTTCCGGCCCCAGCTGATCGTGTTTACGCCCAAGTCTCTGCTGCGACACCCGGAGGCAAAGTCCAGCTTCGACCACATGCTGCCCGGTGAGGGATTCAGGCTCCTGACATGGGGGCCTGTTAGCCTGGCACCGCCCGCCTACGTACTTTCGCTCAATTTTCATTTCCCTTCAGTGCTACTCTCTGTGCATATTAAATAAAAGTATGAGAGTCTGGTAGGACCAGACTTGGGGGCCATGGGTTTAGTAAAATAATCAGGGTGGTGACGCTAGAACTTGTAAGGTTGCTTCTGGGAGAAGCAGGGGGTGTTAGAACCGGTCTCTCTTGTAGCATCATCTTTGTTTTCTGCTGTTATGGACCTTATAAAATACTACTTGGCTAAAATACTACTTTCTGCTGTTATTGACCTTGTAAAATACTACTTGGCAGGACAGTGGCTGAGGTGTTTGACTTCAAGTCCCTACTAAAATCCCAGTGACTTACTGTACATTGGTGTGTGTGTGTGTGTGCGTGTGTGTGTGCGTGCGTGCGTGCGTGTGTGTGTGCGTGTGAGTGTGTGTATGTGTGCGTATGTGTGTGCGTGTGTGTGTGTGTGTGTGTTTTTTTTTCCCCAAGGCACTGAGTTCAAACGCATCATTTCAGAAGAAGGGCCCCCCTCAGCAAGCCCAGACAGGGTCCGCAGAATCATCTTCTGCACGGGGAAGGTTTACTATGAGCTGGCTCGGGAACGCAAACACAGAGGCCTGGAGGAAGAGGTGGCCATCGTACGCGTTGAACAGGTAACCACAACT
Source organism: Trisopterus minutus (assembly GCA_027122715.1). Taxonomy (NCBI): domain Eukaryota; kingdom Metazoa; phylum Chordata; class Actinopteri; order Gadiformes; family Gadidae; genus Trisopterus; species Trisopterus minutus. The sequence continues at coordinate 7,969,409 of JAOPUD010000079.1, forward strand.
CCTCCTCCCTCCTCAAGGAGGAGGAGGAGCATGGGGAGGAAGGGGAGGACAAGGACGAGGATGATGAGTAGGAGGAGGAGAAGGAGGCTAGCTAGGGGAAAGATAGCACTGTAGGCTAGTAGTGTTTGACTCCCAGGCAAGGAGGCAGGATGTGCCAACCTTCCCCATAAGCATGTGTGAAAATATCAACCAATGATGACAAATAAAAAAAGCCAATTGATTTAAATAACAGCTCTTACGGATTACATCCATAAGTAGATTCTTCCTTTGTGGAATGTCCTATCTGCTGTCACACTTATCAACCACTGGGCGTCCCCACTGGACATGCTTCAGACCGACTGCTGAAGTACAACCAGGTCCGCGCAGATAACTGACTGTCCCTCTAACATCACATCACGGCCCCTTTTATATATTAAGCCATTGTCCATCCAAACATTTTGGATGGACAATCTTTGGCTATTTTGTTCCATATAATATTATCATCCATGGTATTTAGGATCAACTTGCCATAGGAGTCCTCATCAATAGCCCCCCTTAGTGGCCAGCATGACTAGTGCTAAAACTGATTGAGTACTATTCATAATAGTAATTGCTGAAACCCATTCCACACATACATTCTAAAAGAGAATGTGAGTGATAATTGGGGTCAGCTTAGTTCTGGATATATAACGGGTTGCCTTGTAACCAAGGGTTGCTAGTGCGTGCGTTGTGATTCGCTTTGGATAAAAGCATTTGCTAAATTCTCTAAAAGTAAATGTAACAATGCAAAAACAATGTGTTTAAAGGTGACATATTATAGTAGATAGATTAGTGTGCGGCTGGTAATGGCTAATCCACCTCACACCTGGTGGTATGATATGTCACCTTTAAAACACTGGTCAGGTCCCAGCATGGAAGACATTTGGCTTACCTTTTTTTCGGGGGGGGGGGGGGGGGGGGGGGGGGGGAGAGGATTCAGTCACAACAACGCTTTCTCCTCCTCTCTCCCAGCTCTCCCCGTTCCCGTTTGACCTGGTGAAGGAAGAGGTGGAGCGCTTCCACCACGCCGACCTGATGTGGTGTCAGGAGGAGCACAAGAACCAGGGTTACTACGACTACATCAAGCCTCGCATCCGCACCGCCGTCGCACGCACGCGCCCCGTTTTGTGAGTGCCGCTTTCTGATTTGTCGGGAAAGTTACACCCATGTTTTCGCTTTGCCGTTTGTATTTTGTGTGTGAACTATCTTTTTTTTCACAGCACCAAAAATGTTGCATTGTTCTGCAGATTGTAGTGTTTTAGGGTTTAAGTGTAATATTTCACTCTGTCTTTTTATTTTCCGTGTGTAGGTACGCTGGTCGTGGGCCGGCATCAGCCCCCGCAACGGGAAACAAGCAAACTCACCTGGCGGAGCTCCAGCGGTTCCTGGATACAGCGTTTGACCTCCCAGTGACCTCAGGAGGACAGTAACCTGTTCCGGCTGTTACCAGGGAGAACATACTATCCAAATGAAGAGAAGCATTGAAGGGATTTTACCTAAATTAATGTAGCAAAGTATGCATTACCTTGATCTTGGATGTGGCCGTTTCCTTAGCTTTTCAAACATTATAGGAAAAAGATGCAAGTTTTGCATGCGTTAATTATTGTTGGAACAAGAATGACATTGCATTTTTGGGTGATGGAAAACATATTACACGATTTTAAATACAAGCCCAATTAAGTGCAATAATTTCTGGATATTTTTGACATTTTATCAGCAACGCACAAATAATTTTATTTAAAGCTTATAGGTTTAGCTTTAAATATATTTAAATATACTTTTCATGTTTTTTGTTCATTAGAAAAATAGAAAAAAACAAACAGAGATTCTAACTATTTTGTAATAGACAAATTATACAAGATTCCTTAGAAGCCAATCTTCTAAATTTGATATAATAAAGTCATCGCATCATCTGGGAAGATAGCTATTCAATTTTTCTACTCATTCCATTTCTATCTATTCATTATAGTCATGGTTCAATAACCTCCCTGCACAATCATTATGAACCTCTTCACTGCCAAAGGACATTAAAAAAATCTAATGTATTTATTTTTTTATAGTATATTATTTTACGGGTTTGGAGAAATAAAAAGGATGCAGTATAATGTTGTTGCAAGTAAATTTATTTGTAGATAACGCGTTTATGTGTGTGAGAGAGAACAACTTTCAGATTAGATTATTTTCATTTTTAGAACATAATAAGTATAGTATGATGTGCATTGGTTTTCAACGTTTTAACCCTTGGTTGGATGAGAGAACCTTAGAACATTGGAGTGCTGAGTTAAACTGGAGATGCTGCTGATTGTCCTCCTATCTCTTACAAATCTGCTTGACGAACATCAGTCAGGCGTCAAGACTGCACACGGTTCTCATGCTCCTCTACCTGTTCGTGGATCCTACACACCACTAGCTGTTCTCAGCATCACTGACTGCGCTATCCTGGTTCACATCCCACCTGACAAATTGAAACTATCAGGTCACATGGAATGGCTCCATGTACAAACCCTGCACTTTTGACACCAGTGTCCCTCAAGGCTCAGTACTGGGACCCCTTCTGTTCTCCCTATATACTCGATTATGGGGTTCTGCGTTCACATCTCTTGGTTTCACCAATCACTACAATCTCAACTATTCCTCACTTTCCCCTCCTCTGCCAGCATCCTGATTGCAACATGCATCTCAGAATGTCTGTCAGACATCAGCACTTGGACAACTGTCCATCACTTGAAACTTAACCTTCAGCTTAACCTACGCTTTAAACTCGTGCATGTTGCTGAAAATGTGCAACAGTGACCTCTGGCGTCACACTTTAAGATGGGTAATAGAATAAGGTGTAACACCTGTATATTATTATAGGCTACTAATATTTTTCACGTTATTTCTACTTTTCTTATTATTCTTGTTACTCACTTTTTTAACTACATTAGCTAAGGTTAGGTATATTCTCTTGACACCATTATCTCTCTCCAATTACAGCTCATATAATCGACTGTGTTACTTTGTTAACTACGTTTTTTTGTTATCAGCATTAACTTGGCTAGACATGTAACGTGGCATGTTGTGTACAGAGGCGTCTGCTGGTCTTTCAAAGAGGGGAAGCTTATTTTCGGCCTACATCATATAAATTGTCAATTTATGTATATGTCAATTATCCTCTTTGTTCCTTTTCAAGGAAATGCTCTGTGACCCTGTCATATCAACTAGCTGTCTTTTCCAGTGACTTGACCAGTGTCCTCTCAATGGTCAGCAGAGCTAGGCTTAGGCTTAAACGGCCTTGGCCCATTATGTTATTGGTGTAGGACTTGAGCAGCTTTAAAAAACAGAAGCTCCGTTCTACATCTGCAGATGTAGCTCCAATGCATTGCACTGTCCAACTCCATGTCTTTAAGGAACACCAAAAAAATCACACAGCGTTCCCCTGTCACCCTGCAAGTCCTGATATGAATACAGCACTTGAAGTTCAGACCTCAGGCTCCCTTAATCAAAGTGATGTCCAACCTACAGATATTAAACTTGAACAAGGAACTCTGGGAATTATGTTCAACTGAAGCAAGGAATTGTGTGTATTAGTGTATGAAATGTACGATGAAAATTATCTAGCAATTTCGCCAAGCAAATATCACTAAATAGGTTGCAGTTTGCCTTTCGACACACTTGCAAAATCCGCGATGGGACTGACTGAACGTTGATCCGACGAAGTTATATAGTTTAAAATCGCTGACCATCGAACGGCAACTCAGTCTTTGGCAGACCCTCCTATCATCACATAGAAGCCCGGCGTCCAGGCCAGCCCCCTCCTCCATTCACCCCAGAGACGCTGAGCGTCCGTGGGAGGGACATTCTCGCAGCATTATCCAATGACCGTCGACGCACCAAAAAAAGCTGTTCTATGCAGCCCCATTGAAGTGGAAGGACGCTGAGCTTCAACTGGCAAATGCACTGTGACACTACGGGAGTGTGATGAGATGGAAATCGAGTCAGTCGAGTTACGACAAGTAGCTGATTCTGAACCAACTCGTCTTCGAGATGGACGTGTTCTAACGCATTTTTAGTCAATGAAATGTTAACAAAACAGTATATATTTGACAATTACATTTTAGGGGAAGCTGAGCTTCCCTTGCAGTCTTCGACAAATCAGCAACATTACATGGTTGTGTAATGTTGTGTATTTTTTTAATATGCACTGTAACATGATTAGATCAACTAATGCAGCTACCCAGAGTGGTATAAATAACAGAGCGGCGACACTTCCATTGGACTCATGGACCTATAAAGAATGGACCCCGGATTGAAACATGGCGCCCATTCATTCCTATAGAAACTGCTCAGTGGCGCAGGGAAACATCTTCTTCCTTTCAACCATCTTCATCTTCTTTATAGGTTTATGGGCAACATCAAGGACAGAATTGCTTCCATATCATGGGAGCCTAGCTACGCCCTAGTGCATGACTTTCCGGATGTAGAAATATTCTCGTTCTTCAGCATTGTTAGCATTGTAGCATCACAAGCGAGAGGTTCACTATATGTGATAC
>JAOPUD010000079.1:7974058-7984688 GCA_027122715.1 Trisopterus minutus
GGATGTAGAAATATTCTCGTTCTTCAGCATTGTTAGCATTGTAGCATCACAAGCGAGAGGTTCACTATATGTGATACTATCCGTGCACTGAGCCTTCTCGGAGGCCCGGCCGAAACAACATTCGTTTCCCTTCGAATCTTTTCAGCTGCCCATCTCTCCGGCTAATAAAACGCTTGAGGTGGCGTTTAGAAGACATACACATGTATTGGAGTGAACGGGGATATCTACTTCGGGGCCCCATGAATTGAGGGACCCGTCCATAGCCCTGAGCGCCTGGTTTCTTCATAGGCCCATGTGAAAAACACGCATATTGAATGGGGTGTTCACTTCCGGAACCACGCCATTGCGCGGTTTCAGAAGTCCCCGCGCATGCGCACAACAGCGCCACGTGTAGCGTTTAATGAGGCTGCTTCTCCCATAAAGGTTCTCCAGCAAACCGTTCGTCCGCATTCTGCCTTGGAGAACTCAAACGCTAACCCAAAATGACGAACACTAAAGTTTTCTTCGACATCACCGTGTCAGGTGAAGCAGCTGGCAGGATTGAAATGGAGGTATGTTGATGGTATATATTTGGAGGCATTTTGATCGTTGATCGTCGTAAAATATAAATCTTATTTTTTTTAGACTTCGTTCATTCGTTTTTTTTTTGGATATAATGTATCTTATTTGGCTCCCAACATCTTTTGGGGTTAAAGCACGCCACACCCAACACAAAATCGATGTTTAGGGAAGGTTGATGAAAAATGCGCATAAACGCATGATGTATGAAGAATCGCTTTCACGCTCCGCAGAATATAAAACATCTGTGAAAGCAAATAATGCCCCAATGATACCGGTTTATACAAAACGTACGGGTAATCGCACTCTAATGTATTAATGATGTAAGAACATTTATGATTGAATTATTAATAAACCAAGAGGGAAATCACAATAGTAGGAAGTATAGGCCTAAACAGGAAGCGCTCTTCTTTCAACGCACGCTTCCCTCGCTCACAATCGCTGCAGTAACGGTGCTGGAATAAAGGCCTACGGATGATTTCGAAAAGATTCAACGGCACACCTTTTTGAAAACGCGGTTGAAGAGGTTGCAACACGCCATACTGGTTGGGTACTAATGTGCTGTAGGATTGGCTATAAATCGGCGAAAGCTACCACGCAGGGATGGTTATTTTACACGTGATTCTTCTCAACAATCGTTGGATTGTTCGCACAAATATCTTGCTGGCATAGCAACGGTTTAACATTATCAGGATGTTTTACAATGAAATCAATATAGCCCACCCTATAAATACATATTTATAGTAATGTTCTTCAATAGTTTGGGTATATTGTCTATTGTAGCCCGTGGTGCATGTTTTGTACGCTAAATAGTATAAGGCCTAATGATAACCATTATACATTTCATCTTTTGTAAATGGTCCCTCTACATGCCTTGCAGTCGTAGTTTAGCGTAGATTAGTTCATATTTCATTCATTTTGAATCAAATGAATTGGTTCAAGCCGTCATTTGTAAAGGGTTTATGAGATGAGTAATGGTATGTGGTTAATTTCGACGTTTAGTTATGTGAATTAACATGTCTGTTTCTTGCAGCTGGAATCTTCAGTAGTTCCAAAGACTGCTGGTAAGTAAAGGCACATGCTCAATCAAATAATATTTTCAATGGCTGAATGAGTGCATTCCGTCTTAAGAGATACATTGAAGTTAAATGTAATGGTAGGTCTGTGTATATGATTTATATGTAACATCAAACATGATTGTTTGCAGAGAATTTCCGGGCATTGTGCACGGGGGAGAAGGGGTTTGGCTACAAAGGCTCCAGTTTCCATCGGGTCATCCCAGGATTCATGTGCCAGGTAAAGACACAAAAACATCCTAATTGTGCTAGTCAGATTGGTCTACACAATGGGATGGGTGAGCTTAGTGTGAACTGAAAGTTCCTTCCATTATTGCTTTATAGTGGTCATATAATTCCTTGTTTGTGGAAGGATTTTAAAAGGTTCAAGGTCAGACTAGTGTGCAGAGGGAAATAAATGTGAACCCTCAAGATCAGGATGGTACTTTCTCAAGGCTTTCCTGTAAACCAATAAGGGGGTATGCATGTGTAGAGGGGTTCTTCCAATGCCCGGTGGAGGTCTGTCCATCCTTCTTGACCCTTGGCAGAACAAAAAGTTGGGTGAATGGTATAGCTAATTTGTATAATTATTTTGTTTTACAGGGAGGTGATTTCACCCGAGGTGACGGTACCGGTGGAAAGTCAATCTATGGGGAGAAGTTTGCTGATGAGAACTTCCAGCTGAAGCACACAGGCGAAGGTGTCCTGTCCATGGCCAATGCTGGTCCTGGAACCAATGGCTCACAGTTCTTCCTCTGCACAGCAAAAACTCAGTGGTATGTTTAATTGGCTTATTTTATACTTCTCCAACCTAATCTCTGCCCCAGCAGTCCTATGTTATTGCAGCACTTATTGGGGAGACGAAACACCATCTGGGCACAAACAAAGTGCAGTGGGCTGGATTGAGCTTTATGCTTTTTCTGTTAGACTAATCTAGCAAACGCGTACAAGGGCTTGAGGCTTTTAATCTGGCCATTTTTACAGTCCCCTGTCTACATGGTGTTGCTTTAAAACCTTTTCAGACACGTTCTAGTCAGCTTCACCCTTTGGATTTCTCATATCCAGATCCCTGCAGCCACATTGTTTTAAACAAAGGATGAATGGAAAAAAAAGTTGCTTAAGCAAAGAGGTTATTCAAGTCCTTAGTTAGTCCGTAATTAACAGTGTACCGTCCATGCTACTGAAATGCTAACTGGCGGGCTGTGTGGGATAGTGGTGTGCTGGACATAACGGTTAGCTTTTTGCTTTAAGGTGCAATGTGTTCTCTCTACTCTACTGTCTGCAATTGACGGAATCTAGTGACGCTTGGCTTTGTGGGAGGGGTACTGTCTGGCCAGCATTTGAATAGTAGAATATATCTGATTTTATTAACACTTTGAAATGTAACTTGTAATACAAAGCTAAACCAGCCTAATCAATTATCATTTGCATGTTCTAACAAGTTCTTCTTCTTCCTTCCAGGCTGGACGGCAAGCATGTGGTTTTTGGCAAAGTGGTGTCAGGCATGGATGTTGTCAGGAAGATGGACAAACTAGGAACTAGTGGTGGCAAACCAAAAGCTAAAATTATGATTGCCAATTGTGGTCAACTTTAAATTGGGTTTTGTGTCTTACCATTCCCTTAAGATCAGCACATCTTAAATCTGTAAACCATTCCCTTGAATATCTTAACGGTACCATCTAAATTGACCAATTATTAAAGAAACATTATTATTCGGCCCAATTACAAGGCAAATGTTTGGTTTTTTTTGTTGTGTAGGATACTCTGTATCATCGCTATAAATTGTTGGATGATTGGTGACACCCTTTGATAATAAACACTGAGTAAATAAACAAGTGATCAAGCTAATTATTTTTGTAGCAACGGATCATTCAGGGTTCAGTGTTGGTCTGGTCGAGGTAATCATTCAAAATATAAGGTCCTGCAGAGCATCCTCTACAAAGGATGGTCAATAGGAGGTCAGCAAAGGAAGTGATTTGGTTCCGTTTCATTAATGCCCCTCTTAAACCACAACAGCATGCAGACGACCCACTGGGCATTTGATTGGCTGCGTGTACTGCATGATTCTGTATGAACCTGCATTTTTGTCAATAGTCTCAAGTAGACTGCATGTCAACGTCTGGAAGGTAGCCTTTAGTTTTACAAGAGATGCTGTAGATCACTTTATGGTGAACTGAGGTGTACAGCGCATATTTAGTTCTGCATTTACATTCTGCATATTGCAGAAATACTTCACTCTAGTGTTGAGCTGTTCACTGTACTTTGCCAATTCTATCAACGTTTGATGTCATGACTACTTCAGTGGGCCTGTTCAATATTTTCCCAATTATGGCAAACGGGATGATTTTGAATTCTGTATTATCCGTCTAATCAATTCTGATCCATAGTGATTTAAATGATACAATGAAATCAAGAGATGTAGTCTATAAATCTGACAGCTCCTACCTTTCGTTGCAATGATCTCGGTCGTCACTCCCAAAGCCCCGCCCATAGAGTCACGCTATGCTGCGTCATACATTGGTGCAGCCAGTTAGAGTCGAAAGACCGTTGCTTAGTGTTTTGAATTCTGAATCTCCGCCTGTTAACTGGATTGGGCTCAATCGTACAGTGTGGACTTCAAATATCACATCCTACATCGCAAGATGTATTTAGATGTAGATGCATTCGCTCCCTAGGTACCAAAATCACTATCCTTCATGCAACATTTTCACTTCAAAGCAGGCTGAAAAGAGCCAAGTAACTGAAGTAGCAGACTTCGTTGTTTCATTCTTCCTCTTCAGTTACCCAACCAGACCTCCCTCGAAATACGTGACGCTTTGACCTCAATCAGTTCAGCTGGTGAATATAAATTCCTCATGGTTGACTTGACTGTATGTCTACTACCAATGGACCGTGGCTCACGGGCAGGATAGCGCCACACTAGTCAACCTGCTTATTTAGTGACATCTGAAGGATCTAAACCACACCTGGAAGGAGGGAGCCCTCTGCTGGGTTCCATGTGAAGGTCCCTCCCTTATGGGTTTTAGGGTGATTTTCCTTGTCTCGAGGGTTTAAGTTAATGGTGCGGTAATATGGAAATGAGGACCATGTAGGACTAATGAAGTTTAACTGGGATAAAGGGTTGCACTAATAGAGTTGTCTTTGAACTTGCTGGATTTGGTACTTTAAGGATTACCAATGCCCTGTTGTGCTAAGAACGATCGAAGATGAACGGATAGTTTAAATGCATATACGGCTTTCTGCTGTCATTAGGCCTTTTTCAGGTTTGCATAATTGACATACATCATTAATGAGTAAGGGCTGTTGTTCGCATAGCCCGCTGGGGGATGCGTAAAGTTAGGTTTACAGACTGCGGAAGTTGGGAGTTCGGACCAGAACCTGACAGATGGCAGTCTGTCGGGATTGTAAGCCTGATTGAAGTAGCCCAAGTGGGTTCACGTTCTGCCTGTCTTGACCTTATTGCTGTCATGCTAAGCCGTCTGTCTCTCCCGTATGGCTTTGTGTGCAGTGGAGAGCCTTTAACTTTGTGTAGTGGACAGCAAGGAGGATGGAGATGGTAGCCTGGCGGGGCAACGCATTGTCTGATGGATGAACGCAGCCGTCACACACAGCTGTTCAGCGCCCTGTTCAAGCTTTTTAAAGAGTCCGTCCGTTCTTTTTTAATTTTATATGGTTTTTATTATGAATTTTCTAGAGCTTAAACGGTCTACACATGGTTCGATTATATCTAGCTGTCTGTCTTAACTCTATGAATCGTTTTAAATGAATAACAATAGGAATACAAAATAATAATATATATGATGTAGGCTACTCTGCACAAGATAACAGTGATGAGGAAAACATGAAATATGTTTGAGGCATTTTAGAGTAGGGATGGTTGACGGTGGTTGAGCTGAAGGACAACGGTTAGAATAAAAATAACGGGAATAAACTAGTAATAACTGAGAATTTATTGAATTTATAAAGCTCTTTTCAAGGTAGGTACCCAACGCGCCTTACATCGTTTAATAAATAAATATGCTAATAAATATAGCGTTTTCTTTGGTAGGTGTAGGCTTTCCAATAGCCTACTACTGCCCGAGATGATTAATACAAATATGTAGAAGTCCAGAACGCAGGTTAACAGTAAACTGAATGTAACAGAGCGGTAACACTAGCCTACGCTCCTCATTGGTCAAAGCCATTGGCGTTCAGTGCTCTGCGCGCGCGCGCAGAAAAAGCAGCCAGTGTAGAGTATAATGAGGCGTTCCTTCTCCTCCCTTAACTAGGACTGAGCAGCCCATTCCTCCGCAGTTGAGTCTCGCAGCCTGGCACGGCTCCAACGCTCTCCTTAAAAATGGCAAACCCTAGAGTTTTCTTCGACATCACTATTGGCGGTGCCGCCGCTGGCCGGATTGAAATGGTGGTATGTTGATTTTAATTAATTTCCTGCTTAATTGGATGGACTTTGATCTTTAATTGTCGTCAAATGTAGATCGTCTTTATGAGGCTTTGTTGTTGGTTCGGGTATCCTATTGTGGTTCCCAACCTTTTTGAGGGTAAGACACGCTACACCCCAACAAGACATTGAAATATAGGGAATGATGACGAAGAACACGCATCAACACATCACTAACGCTCGGATACGGTTATGAACAATCGGTTTTACATTGAGCAGACCGCCGCCAAAAATTTATGTAGTAGCCTACAGCAGTCAAAAGTCCCAGGGTTACAGGCTCAAACCAAACCAATCGGACTGGCAATTGCATTATTTTTCATAAATATGCATTGCAATTAGGCAACAACTTGCATTGTTGAAATCAACAACGAAGCACATCATACATAGTAGGAAGTATAGGCCCATTGTAGGCCGCAACAGGAAGAGGTATACTTTCAACCCATGCCTCCCTCGCTCACAATCGCTGCAGTAGCCTGTGTCAGAATAGAGGCCTATGGTTCATGTTTAAGGACACACCTAGATTAAACCGACGGCAAGAGGTTACACGCCTCCCCTTGCCACACTGGTTTGGCAGCCCTGCGTTGTAGGCTTGAATCTAAATCGGGGTGGGCTTGCACTAGTGGTTATTTTACACGTGGAATAAATATGCGTCACAACAATTGTTCTGACAGCAATAACAAAGAAGGTAAACACGACACATCACATGTTTTACAATAAATTCAATGCAGCCTTTTGAATCTAAATATTTTCGTCAATATTCTGGGTAAATTATGTAGCCCGTGGTACATATTAAGTAGGCTATATTGTAAGCTAAATAATACTATTATAAGGCCTTATAATACTATTTTACTTTTGATCTTTTATCAATGTTCCCTCCATATCCCTTGCAATAGTAAGCCAACACTTGATTTGATAATATTATTCATTATATCATAATTATGTTTATTCTATTTTGGATTAAAATGAATGAGGTTTAACATTAAGCTGTAAAGGGGTTATGAAAATATGTTGATGTTGTAATGGTATTGCTATTTATATTTAGCCAAGTGTAATAACAAGTCTTCTGCTTTCAGCTGCGGGCTGATGTGGTTCCAAAGACTGCTGGTAAGTAAAGGAACAGGCTCAATTAACCCAAAATAAAGAAGTAACATTTAAAAAACTAATGTCACAGTTAAAACATTATAAATCATATGGAGCCTTATGTTTTGTGCTTGGTGTTAAGAATACATCATAATACCTTGCGAAGTAAGATATTTTGATAGCATGGGATATTAATGTGTGCATTGTCTCTAGAGATAGTTTGAGACATTCAAGTTCAACGCTAATGCTAAATATTGTATGTATGTATGTCTGTGTGTACATTTACATTAAAAAATTTCTATTTTTGCAGAGAATTTTCGGGCATTGTGCACAGGAGAGAAGGGCTTTGGCTACAAAGGCTCCGGTTTTCATCGTGTCATTCCCAACTTCATGTGTCAGGTAATGTGGTAATGCAAAAACATCCGAATTGTCCTACTCCGATTTTTATACACTTGTGACTTGGTCCAAGAAGGTATGAATGACAATTGGATACTTATTAAAAGAGAACCCTCGATGGGTTAAATGCATGCTGTTGCATTGGGTTCCTTGTTATTGGCCGTTTTGGGGTACCAGGTAACCTCATTCAACTACTCTGGCTACAACTCATATCTGATCAGCGTGGAGGTAACAAAAGCCTTGACCTGCAATATACAAAGACCCTAATTGAAATCAAGTGTCTACCACAGAACTGGCCTAGCTCATGAAGGCAGCAGTTTCAGGTATTTTTAATTCTGGGCCAGGTCTCCCAGCTATCCTCATGAGAACATCCAGATATTCAAATATGTGTCATGCAGTAACTATCCATGTCTGGCCATGGCTGCCTTGTGAATGATATGACAACACAAGACCGCGTTGTGTTGTTGGTTGGAGCTGTGGTTCTGAGATGCATATGTATTCATAACATGAGTGGACATGTGCATTGTGGTCTGCAAAACTGAATGTTTTGTTTTTGTTTTTACAGGGAGGGGATTTTACCAAACATAATGGAACAGGTGGCAGGTCCATCTATGGGGAGAAGTTTGCTGATGAGAACTTCGTGCTGAAGCACACAGGCCCAGGTATCCTGTCCATGGCCAACGCTGGTCCAAACACCAATGGCTCCCAGTTCTTCCTCTGCACAAAAGAAACTGATTGGTATGTTTGGACGTGCTTCTTTAACACTCGTGTCAATCTGTAAGGGCGTAAAACACACTTGCAGATCCCTGCATCCTTATGATTGGTTGAAACCAATATGAAGCTAAATAATAGTGAAACATCCTGTTAACATAGATTTGAGCTTCTCTACCATCAGATTTTAGATATCAAACTAAATTTGGATTTGTGAGACTACGACCAAGCTGACTGCTTGCTCACAACAGTATTATTCTTAGTCACACTGAGTAATGAGTGTGAACAGTGTATCATAATATCATAAATAAACAGTGTTCTGTCCATGCTACTGGCTGTGAAAATGTGATGCTAAATAGTGTAGCTTGGCTGTGTCGGGGGAAGTGGGTGGGAGAGGTAATGGGTAGCCAGCATTTTCTTTTAATTTTAATTTTTTACATTATGAACACCCCCATCGTTCAGCATTGATAACAAATATGTCCAGGTAATTTTAGAATATGAGCTGCTCGAAATGTTACACATTGACTTTAAATGAATGCAAAAGCAGCAAAATTGGTGTTTGCACATTTTCATGTTCTAACAAGTTGTTTCCTTCCAGGCTTGATGGCAAGCATGTGGTTTTCGGCGAAGTGGTGGAAGGAATGGATGTTGTCAAGAAGATGGAGAAAGAAGGCTCCAGTGGTGGCACTGTCAAAGCAAAAGTCTTAATCGCAGATTGTGGTCAACTTTAAATTGGGCTTTCTGTATTACCATTCCCTTAACATGAGCACTTAACTCTGTAGACACCCATCCCCTTGAATATCCTGACATCTGTACCATCTAAAGTAAACATTTATTAGAATACCATTTATAATTCGGCCCAATTGTAAGGCAAATGTTTATGACCTGTTTTTGTGTCTGATACTCAATATGTGTATCATGTCTATTATTGTTGGATGAATGGTAACACCCTCAACAGTCAATAAACAAGCATGTTTACCAATTAAAAGGTATTGTGGACCACTAGTTAATTTCAGGGTTCAACGTTAAAGAAGCCCGCTGGCTGGTTAATCTGGGACATTATTACTAGACCTCATGTGTTATCATTTATTCTAACTAATACAAACAGCACACACTCGTCCTAACCCTATCTCGTGACATCAGACCCAATTAATTGTTGAACCCTTTATTCTAAGTGTCAAATGTAAGACTTGGTCCCACTCATTTCCTACCCTTCAACACTCACATATTAAACCGTTTTAGCAGATCAATAAAATGGGGATTTATTTTCTTCGGCATAACTATTGATGGTGTCTACACTGGCAATATTATAAATGAGGTAGGTTGATTGTATGTGGTTCTCAAGCCATTTGTACTGCATTGGTCCTTCCGGCCTACTTTATATTTCATGTGAGCCTTGTTACCTCGAGCTGATGTGGTTCCAAAGATCAAGCAGCTTTGTTCAATATAGGTAAATAATATTGAAATGGGTCCGAAAGTAAAACATGATTAATTGAGTCTTGGTAAAGTTAGTGCAAACATTTCAAACAAATCTGAACAATTTGTTAGTTGAGACGGCTTTTTAAATGTTATAAACTGGCCAGGGATGCAGTCCTTACATCCTACTTAATTTCATTGGGTATTTTATAGTAAACGTCCGAGCATTGTGCACGGGTCTTGCCATTCTCCTGTCTTGCTTAAAACCTCCAGCCCCCCTTAACCTTCCGACAGCTTCCACGCTGGATAAGCAAGTGACGTTTGAAGTTGTCAACGCCAGTCGTTACGATACGATAAGGATCAATAACTTGCCTCATAGGTAATGGACACGCCCGCATATAATACAGTGGAATCTAAACGTATAAAACCTGTATCAAGTCATTTTAAGGAAGCTCATATATTACTAATGGCGCATTTCAACCGCAGAGTACGCTTCGGACCCAGCACGCCTCAGCCCAGCAGTGAGGGTGCGGTATAGCCCAGCTCGGTTACGTGTCGCGTTTCCACCGCCACCAGTACCCTTATGGTGGGCGGGGTTTAAGCCGGACGGCGACAGCCACGGCAGCTACGTAAGCATCGTGATCTCATAGCAGTCCAACACAGTATAGCCTGCTAATGAATCCATGAATCGATAAATCCATCCAAGAAGAACGCGCACAATGAACAAAGTGCAACAATGTAGGACGTCGAAGAAGGACGGCAAACTTTTGCGCGACATTTTCTTCCATAAACGAAGCTTTTGCCGTTGTCCAGACGCTTTCAGGCTCTCAGTACCTCAAAGTAGTAGTAGGCTGTGGGACGAGTAGGTAGGGCTCAGTCCGGGTCACGTCGACTTTTGGCGGTGGAAACGCGACCCGTGCCGCACCTTTGCAGACTGAACCGACCCGCACCCTGCGGTGGAAATGCGCCATAAGTG
>JAOPUD010000079.1:8003815-8017180 GCA_027122715.1 Trisopterus minutus
TGTGTGTGTGTGTGTGTGTGTGTGTGTGTGTGTGTGTGTGTGTGTGTGTGTGTGTGTGTGTGTGTGTGTGTGAACTAAGTATGAAGGAACTGTTAAACTGTTAAATTGAAAGACAGTGATTCACATGTGGGTTTCAACGATGTCATAGGGTTTGACACCTGTGTATTCTGGGGTGTTAATTCAAGGTTGTGTGAGAAAGATGATGACATTTTAATGGTGCAATATCCAAGTAATGCATTGTTTGATTAGTGTCAGCCGTAGTTGAGACATTATGGGTTCTTTGTACTGTTTTTGTTATGATGATTATTTTCATCATGGCGGTGGTGATAAATGATAAGATTGTGTTGACACATTTAAACCAATCTTTGTGTTGGTTTATTCAATCGGGGATCAGGTTTTTTTTTTGTAAAAGTAAGCAATGAATCTTTTAAATAAATACAACTTTCTTTGCCCTGGAAACCAAGAAACCTTTGGTTTCTTAACGTTTTTCAAAAGAGGAAAATTGTCTGTATTAAATGAATGACATTTTTACACTTCATTCAAGTTTATGATGAGGAGTCCTACGTAGGCGAGTTATGTGGAATCTCTTGTTAGCTCTGGCTAACCAGTTTCTTGAGCTATTAATAGACCAGGTGCTCTATTAAAGCCAGCAATTGTTTTAAACAAGACCTGTCAGACTATTAAACACCATATTGCAATCACATGAACGCAAACATAAGGGCTAGTACGTTTGTCAAAGAATAAGTTAAGTTTAGATTACAATGCAAATTCCACACTTTTGTTTGGTATGCCAGCGATGTTATATGATATACATCTGCATTTGTACTAAAATAAGAAATTGAAAACTGTTTTAAACAATCTACATGAGCTGTGATTGTGGCACTTGTTGCTGCACTAAACCTTTCAACTTTGGCTGCTGTTCCCCATTCGAACATGTCTGTGGTAGTAGCCTAGATCTAATGACAAATGTTTATTCACTAAGTCAGGGTGTTCTTGCCTGGCAGGTGGTTACATAGCTACAATTGCAAGTGGTGAAACAAATGACAGGGCGAGTAGGAAACAATTCTGAAGATGTATATTTTAAAGTCTGACTGCCAAATTCATCCTACAGTCAATGGAAATTTTAGAGGATAGATATTGTGGTCGGGGTCAACCCATGAACAACCTACAAACACCTTCACCTTCACACTGACAGACTGTTGTGCTAAACCACATGCTTAGCTTACAGCTACGTTAAACATCCAGCCCATTAACATGTTTAACCTAAAACCATGGTATTTCTCGTTCCCGTCTGTCTGTTTTCCAGGTGGAGGAGGAAAGGGTAGGAGTAGAAAATGGAAAGAGATGCTCAAGTTTTCCCATATAAGCCAGTGTATGGATCTGATCGTGAACATAGGTGTGTGCAGGTTTTTGTGTGTCTGTTCTCTCAGACACGACGGTCCTAACAGTAGCGATCTTGAACTTTGTGCAAGGATTAAATTACATATTTATGTTGGTTGTTTTCGGTTTTGTTTTCACCCATCAGAACGAGACTACCAGAGTTTATGTGAAAAGCAGCCCATTGGCAAAATGCTCTTCTACCTTTTCTGCCGAAGTGCACCTGCACTACAGAATAACATCTCCTTTCTGGATGCACTGGTAATGGTCAATCCCTCGTTTGGGACTTAATATTAACCAAATCAAATGCAGGCTAGACAATTCATACTGGTTCACAGATAAGTAGCCCGCGGTTAATTTTTCTTAAGTTGGTGTGTGCTATATTGGCGCATTTGCTGAAATTGTAATATGGGAAGATTTGAAATATGAATCTTAGAAATGTCATTAAGTGGCATTTAGTATCCATTGACATACAACTATCAATGTCCCTAAAAATAAAATGTAAAAAGAAATAATCAGAAATTCCTTCTCATTACTGGCCCCTTTGGCTGATAAGTGAACCTGCTCAAGCTCAGTCCGTGTAGAACCTGATAATGTAATAAATTCCCGATAATATGATAACCCCAATAATGTAATAAAAATTCTAAAGGGTTCCAAATATACCTTGTTTGTGATAAACAGATTAACGTGGTGAAAAAAAAAAAGTGGTGGCGCTAGAGCTCTTGACCTAGAGTTGCCTATAAGTATCACCACTTGGACCCAAGTAATGGGTGGTCTGCTGTTAATTTATTACAATATTGGGGAATTATTACATTATCAGGTTCTGCAATATGAAGGCTAACCTGATAATGTTACAACCCCCCTTTAATGTAACACTTTATTACATTATTGGTACAGAGATTATTACATTATTGGGAAGTTATTACATTATCAGGTTTTATTACATTTGCAATGGACTCAAGTGCAGATTTTTATTACATTATTGGGGATATTACATTATCGCAAATTTATTACATTATCAGGTTCTACAGTCCCTTTAATACATTCCTGCCTTGAAATACATTCCTATTTTCTATATAACATGAATGTGTTCATTGTACGATGTGTCGCCTACTAGATGTGTATAAAAACCAAAACGTACAGAATGGTAATGAGTCATTACTTATCTCTGGCAGGAAAACTTTGAGAGCAAATCGGACCAGGAGAGGAGGGATGTTGGTGTGGGACTCATTCGGAGATTCCTGTGGAGTCAGGTAGTGGAAACATTGGCCTCACTGATTGGTCGTGTAACCAATCAGTAACACATGTATTATATACATGTGTACGCATGTTATATATAATATATAGATTGTGTTATAATATATTGATATATTTTTATAATGCTCTTAGAAGTTTATCAATAATGAGCATCACATCCCCCAAAATCTGAATTAGAGGTTACATGGTACATGATTTTACATGTACCATGTAAGAATCACAAATTCCCTCTCATTACTGGCCTCTTTGGCCGTTAAGTGAACTGCGGTCTGCTCCAGCTCCTGCATTCAGAGCAATGGAGCGTGAGCTCTGTGGGCCGAGTCAATAACCACTGTTAACTAATGGTAGTTCTAACCATGAATTAACATTAGTTAAAAAGGCATTAGGCAAGATTTAGAGAAAATTCTAGATAAAAGTAGCAAGGTAAAAAAATTGAAAGTTCCTAGTCTTTTTCATGGGCTCTACTCTTTCCAACCTATTTTTCGACACCTGCATAAAATATGTGCATACACCGACTAGCGTCAGCGTCTCATCACCTGATTGTGTCCTCAGTCTCCACAGTGCATCGACGCCGTGAAGAAGCACGAGACGAGCTGCATCCGGACGCTGGTAGAGGACCCCGCCAGCGACATCTTCAAGGAGTGTAGGAAGTAAGCCTGCAGATCTTGTGTGCGTGCGCGTGTGTGTGTGCTAGCCTCTCTGAGTGATGGTTGAGTGTGAGAGCGAGATGGGTAGAAAGAGGTGTGGAGAGAAAGAAAGAGAAAGGCAAGAGAGAAAGAGAATGGTACAGAGACGGAGACAGAGGCAGAGAGGGTTAAGAGAGAGGGAGAGATAGAGAGAATGGTACAGAGAGACTAAGAGAGAGACAGAGGGTTAAGAGAGAGAAAGTGAGAGTGGGATAAAGAGATGGAGAGTGAGACAGAGTGGGAGAGAGAGACAGAGAGAGGGGGGTAAAAGGGAACGTGCAATAGAGGAAGGGATGCAGCGAGAGACAAAGGGGGGGGGGTAGGATGTGCTGTAGTATATGCTTGCTCAACTCATGTCCTGTGTGTGTGTGTTTGTGTGTGATCAGAGACCTCCACGAGTACCTGAGTGGTGGTCCATTCCTCCAGTACCAGGAGAGCATGTTTTTTGATCGCTTCCTGCAGTGGAAGAAGTTGGAGAGGTCAGTACAGAATATGCATGTTCAATGTTTTAAATATTACCGTTTTATCCCAGGGAAAAGGCCTATGTCCCATATTAATTAGTGACATGCCTTTGAGTTATGTTTTTCACTGTAGTAGTGTAGTGTTTGTTTCAACTGCCAATTTTTTATTAATTAATTTAATTAATTTCTAGTAAAAGTGAGGCTTTTAGTGCACTGGTGATGTGATTACAGTACCATTAATTTTGACTATCCAGAAGCCGTCTGCGCTATATTGACTTTCATACACTGAGTTTACAGTAGCAGTCCGTTAGGCTTACATGTGTGGCTTAAAACAACCAAATATATATTTTCACATATCCCAACTTTAAGCCACCCATGCTTACTTTGTGATGGACCATGCTAACTTCATGATGAGTTCTAACAGCCCCAAACCTGTTTCCTTGTGCTTTCAAGGCAGACTATAACCAAGCGCACCTTCAGGCAGTACAGACAGCTGGGGAAGGGTGGCTTCGGAGAGGTGAGACCAGGACACCGCCTAGGCCACTTCGGAACACTGTCACACGACAGCCATTAAATCTGTCATTAAGTTTTTTGATCAAAAACAACCTACAAGCAGTTCAGATACATGCCAAGCAAGTTAGGCAACTTGCTCAACAATACCTTCAGGTTAGGCTGCCAATTGAAAGGCCTGACCCAGTAGCTTCCAGTTACGATTCAAACTAGTCACGAGTCTTTCCTGCACCTTGTCTTAGGCTAATATGAAGTTATCTTTCACAGTGCCTTTGGCCGGGAGCTGTTTTCTTTCTACTCTTTCTCTATACCGCTTAGACCAACAGCAAAAAGAGAACAAAAAAAACACACCACAGAAGGGCAATAGGAAGGGATAGATTGAAAAGTCAATATGTAAGATTGAGCCTGTACTTTGTTAATAAGTGTTAGTAAGTGGGAGAGTGTCAGAACAAGAATAAGACTCATTAACCGTCTGTCCACTCTAACTGTAGGACACAAAACTAGCGAGGCCGGCTGAAGAAAAGTAGATGGAAAATGTCATTGTCTAATATTGCCAAATATTGCACTGTGATTTTATATGAATAATAACCTGGAAATCCAGACCCACATCTAGAGTAATGAAAATGGCCCAACTCGAGGGGCGACACCAAGCATGTATTTTAAAATATCACTGCATGCAATTGGATAATACTACGACTAATCAGAAGAATACAAGGAGTGACGTATCTAGAGCCCCTTACGCAAAAGCTACCAGCGGAGCTAACCAATCAAGACTCTTGCTGTATCCGGACGGTAAAACAGCAACGTTTTTGGCCCGCCTATATCAGATACACCGATGTGATTGGTTAATGTTCTGGGTAATCAGGGAGTGAGTATATTGCTCGTTACCAGAGTGACCCACTGAAAAAATTAAAATTGTGCTCTCTCGGAACTCTGTATTTCCAGGGTATATGTATAACTGAATGTTGTACAATTATTTACTTGCCCTAATCACTTTGCCACACTCTTTATCTTGTAATCTCTTATGGTCTAAATTTGGAAACATAACACAAAGGCTCGTTCTGTATCAGACAATCTTTTGCACTATGTGTAACATGCTGATGGTGACGTTGATTACTCACCTTCCTGTTGTCATCTACAGGTGTGGGCATGCCAGGTACGAGCCACGGGCAAGATGTATGCCTGCAAGAAGCTGCAGAAGACCCACGTGAAGAAGAGGAGAGGAGAGACCATGGCTCTCAATGAGAAACAGATCCTTGAAAAGGTCAACAGCAGATTTGTGGTACGATTTCTCAATGCTTCTCATCATATCGTTCATATATTACATCACGTCTGTTTTCACTCATTTCTATTTGGGTTATTTTTGTATTGACATGTGCTGCCCTGTCGCCTTGGGGGCTGAACAAATATCGATCCGTCTGTGAATCGACCATGTCCATCCGTCTATGCGTTTACTCTACTACAAAAGAATAACCCAGACTAAAAATGAGGCTAATTGAAGGCAGGCCTTATCCATGCATTGGTCGGCCTCTCATTATGAACGTCAACGCCTGTCTTCGTTAGGGCCTTCGTCCTCATTCACCCGCCAATCTCGATGTGAACCAAATGCACGAGTAGTAGCAGCGAGTGCGTCCTTCACACGCAGCGAGTGCGTCCTTCACACGCAGCGCGCCGTTCTTCCTGCCCCTCCGCAGGTGAGCCTGGCCTACGCCTACGAGACCAAGAACACCCTGTGCATGGTGCTGACCATCATGAACGGAGGGGACCTCCGCTTCCACATCTACTGCATAGGCCCGGCGGGCCTGCAGAGGGAGCGGGTCCAGTTCTACGCCGCCGAGGTCTGCTGTGGCCTCCGCCACCTGCACCAGAAGGGCATCGTCTACAGGTGTGGCCGCTCGGCCTTTCCTTCAGAGAGTGACGTTGAATTGTTTTTTTCCGACCTTGGGGGTTAGAAGCGGCAGTGGCTCAGGAGGTAGAGCGGGGTTGTATCCCAGCCTCCCCAGTGTGGAGGTGTCCAGGAGCAAGGCACCTAAAACCCTCACTGCTCCCGACGAGCTGGCTGTTGCATTGCATGGCTGAAACCGCCGTCGGTGTGTGAATGTGTGAATGTTAGGCAGTATTGTAAAGTGCTTTTGGTAAAAGCACTTTATAAATGCAGTTTACCATTTACATGCCTCAGGCACTTCTCAGGCAGAAGAGACTAGCATGTACTGTATTTCCTTAAACGGCCTGTATTCATTCCGGGCATTTGATAATATATAATATTATATGCATATAATATGTATAAGCCAAATGATAAGCCTAATATAAGCCAAAACATGTTTTCTTGGTTCAGTTAGGATCTCAGTGGCTGGTTTATCTTTCATTCTGAAATGGCAACAGTCCATAAAAAAATGTGGATCCACAACTGATCGTGAAAGCACAGATGACGTCACGCCAAGGACAAAAGTTGAACTACATTTGAACCCAGCTATGGATTATTACTATAAGTAAAAAATATACTCTTTCATCGAGGTCCCAACATTTATTTTCAGAAAAATGTGTTGTGCAGTTCATGCAAAGTCATGCAAAAAATGTGACAGAAAAAGTAAATTGACCATACAGGTTAGTATTACCAGTAGTTAGTATTGTTTTACAAATGTTGGCAGATTTTGTTTACGGGTGAAAACCCTGGTTGGCTTTTTTGGTATTTTGACCTTTTCATTTAAATGTGATACACTAAAGGGCTGCCAACTATGGTGAAGTGGCAAATCAAGACACAATGGGGTGTGCAGTATGAACCAATGTGTGGTCTTCACGAATCAAGCTCACCTTTCTTACTGATCTTAATTTCGTGTTCCCATTTTAGGGATCTGAAACCAGAAAATATTCTCTTGGATGACAATGGTATGTACAGTCTGGAAATGTATCTTTTGTGAAGAAAATAGCATTCCCTTTTAGTTGGATGATGGCATTATACACTTCTATTATAAAACTTAAAGGTCCACACTCAAAGTCGCAGGTAAGACGTCTAATATATAAAACAATAAACCACTCGTAGTGTTTAAACATGCACGCCACTGCTTACACAGAACAAAGCATATTGTCCTTTTTGAAAAAAAAAAAGAAAAAAGCAGGTATGTTTTTTATTGAAAATTCATAGTTTCTGATCAGTGACGTTCGGTAACCTTTGGCATCATTCTATTTTTCAGGATTTAGAGGAAGTATGATCCGTGATCCATCTTTGGCTAACCTCTGTCTTTCAGGGAGCTGAGGCAGTTATCAAAGTGTTAGCTGGACCACCTGCTCATAACACTAATCATGGTCCGCTTCTTCAGTAGCTGTGTACAAAATTGTTCCCTAGTCACTCACTCTCTATTCCCTATATAGTGTTTATGATATAGTGAACTATATAGGGAACGAACAAACGAGAATTCGGACGCAAACGAGAATTCGGCTTTGTAAAAGCGGTAGACGTGTTTTCTGTGACCTGACACAAACTCTGATACTGCTCTCCTACTAGAACCAATTTTCTTATCCACCAGGTACAAAATACTACCCGCTCTAAGCTATCTTGGGTCAGTTGCCATGAAATATATTAGTTCAAACCTTTTTACTACTCAACGACCGAGGAAGACTACCGGTGAACCGCGTCGTCTGAATCACCACATCACAGAGTGCATTGTTTAGAGTTCAGAGTTAGTGCTATGAGGAAGTGCTGTTGAAAGTTGTGCTGTCACAGTCAGTTGGCAGTGTAAGATTCAGGAAGTAAAGGATGTGTTGGGTGTGGCAGAGGGTATTTATAGAACGATGTTGCTACTTGGGGAAAATAAATGTCCTAAACATAACTATCGTCACTTCCTTAAGCACAGCATTTTGACTTACAGAGTTACTTACAATTAATGATATTGATTTGACCTACAAATAACAATTCTTCCTCCGCTATTAATTATATGCCTTTATTTGTGTCCGTCTCACCTGAATGTCGCATTTGAAAACTGTTTTCAGAATAACAATGCAAAATGCAAATGTTTTACCGGGATAAGGAAATGCGACTGAAGTTAATACAAATTTTGTACTGTCTCATTTACATACAATACAATGCAAAATAACCTGTACAACCACTGTCCATTATGATCAACCTTGATGGTTCTAAAATAAGCTTGCTTCTGCTCTGTCGTTCTGCCAGGACACATTCGCATCTCAGACCTGGGACTGGCTGTCGAGCTGAAAGAAGGAAGTCTCGTGCATGGCAGAGTGGGCACCATGGGTTATATGGGTAGGACATCCCATAATAATAATGAACACAGTTAATTGCATTGCAAACATGCAGAGTCTGTGTCACTCACTTTAAGGGCAACTGTTTCACCACCAGGTGTGATGCTGATGAGCCACATTGCCAGCTATTTCAAAATAGATCCACCCCGTGGACTGTACCAACTCATGTGCTGACCCAGCCGTCATACATCCGGGTGCAGCCTCCACCCACTTGTGGTGTCGTTATTGAGTCTATTTGTACACCACTTGTGAAAGCGAATAAACAATCACACCTGGTGGTATAATAGAGGTCCTTTAACTTCTGCAAAAAAACACACAATCACACAATCAAACCAATTTTTTTATTTTATTTGTTCTCATAGCTCCAGAGGTGATTGATGACAAGTATTATGGGATGAGCCCTGACTGGTGGGGGCTAGGGTGCTTGGTGTACGAGATGACCGCCGGCCGGCCACCGTTTCGGGAACGAGGAGACAACGCCAAGAAGGAGGAGCTGGAGGGACGCATCCGGGCGGGGCATATCGACTACACTCCCAAATCCTTCAGCACCCAGACCATAGAGCTGTGTCGCTCGGTGAGAGCCCACAGCCTAGTAGACTAGATGGAAAAATAACCAACAATTTCAATACCTGGTGGCTCACCGGGTAGCGCGTATACCGTTAAGGCTCACCGGGCGTACCGGGTCGCTGCGTTCAGCGAACCGGGTTCGAATCCTGAACGTGGTCATATGCTGCATGTCCTTCCCCCTAACTCCCATCCCTATCTCACTCTGTAATAAAAGCATAAAAAAATCTTAAAAAAATGGAAGGCATTACAGTGAAGGCCTCCTAGTAGCATACTCATGGTTTATCGCTGGGAACTACATTTTTTTTTCATAATTTGACCTTTTTACAGCTCCTGACCAGAGACCCTGAGAAGAGGCTGGGCTGCCAGCCCTCAGGAGCAGCAGATGTGCAGTCACACCCCTTCTTTAACACTGTCAACTTCAGGATGTTGGAGGCCGGGCTTGTGGTGCCTCCATTTAAACCTGATGTAAACGCAACAACTCAAACTCAAACTCAGGCATATTTTATAACGGTTGAATTGATAAACTTAGCCCACGAGGTTTAATGCCACACAACAAATATATCTTTGCAGTTCAAAACAACAATTGAGCATGAAAAATCATTCAGGATCAGACCAGACCAATATCCATCCATTAAGAGTACACAGCTTCTTCTGTGGCTTCTTCTCCTCTCCCTCATCACTCCTCTCCTCCTCCCGTCCTCCCGTCCTCCCGCAGCCCAAACTGGTGTACTGCAGCGACGTGCAGGACATCGACGAGTTCTCCACCGTCAAAGGGGTCAGCCTGGACCGAGCCGACGACCACTTCTACAGCAAGTTCAACACGGGCAGCGTCACCATCAACTGGCAGAACGAGGTGAGCCACACGCCCACCGAGAGCCTCCTGTACACCTGCCATGTAGGACACATGTCCTACAACACATGTTGTTAAATGTGTCCTACATGTGTTGTAGGACTCGCATTATATACAACACACTGCTCTTACAACACGTCACGTGTCCTACATGGACACACATTATATACAACACAGTTCATTAACACCTTTTGAGGCGTCTATAGTTTCTGGATCATCTGCATGGTCCAGATTGATATGTTGTGTTGCGTTTCCTTGCTCCTTTTCAAAAACAGTGAACATGATGGTGAAATCTCTTTACCTGCATGCAATGTTCCTATATATGAAGTACTGCAGGATGAGCTACACATGTGCCCCTGCACCCTGTATGAATTGAGACATTCAGTAAAACATCCTCACCACTACACTATCCTGCTCGTTATTAGCAAGTTCTTTTCTGCTTTTTTTTTTTCTAGGATTTTATTTTCGTCATTTTTATGCTTTTATTATAGAGTGAGATAGAGAGGAAGGTATGGGGGATACCGGGGAGGACATGCAGCAAAGGATTTGAAACCCTTGTCACTGCGATCAGGACTGAGCCTATATGGTGGTCGCTCTACCGGTGAGCCTGATTAGCTGCAAGCTTGAGTTCACTCTTCCGTCCGCCTCCCTCCCCTGAAGATTATCGAGACGGGGTGCTTCAGGGAGCTGAACCAGTTCGGCCACCGTGGGTCCCGGTCCCCGGACCTGGACTGGTCCCACATCCCCATCCCCGAGAGCCAGTGCAAACAGATGCGGGAACGCTTCTACCGCAGACAGGTGAGAAGGACGCCCGTCGGCGATGGGCTGAGGGCCATGGGGTGGGTCACATGACCTGCGTCAAACACCAGGTCGGGGATCACCGTAACCCTAGGGAGACGTTGCCCAGCGATGGAAGTTTAACCGTCCACCAGGGATGACAGAATGAAGAACACAAACAATGCAGCCATTTGCATTAAAGTGATGGACAACATAATCTGTGGTTTACCTATAATTATTTATTACGGGGTTATCAAAGTGTGCATTAAGCATGAACAAAAGATGATCCATGAAATCTCAAGTCATTTCAGTCCATTTACATATCCCTTGACAGTGATTAAGTGGTGGATTTTCCCTACCGGCTACGTAGCTCGGCAGTTAACAAATAACCATCCACTCACCGGGGCAGGCCAGACACGTTCCTGTGACGACGCCTATTGACAGCATTCCAGACTTAGAGGAAGTACATGCTACACACAAAGTGTGGATTAAGACCACACCCTTACCACCCTTAAGTTTGGTCAAGACTTAGTTTACAAGCCTGACATGGAGAGGTCTATGAATATTCTTGAATTATTATTATAATTCATATAATTCAAATAATTATATTTTTTATTATTCGATAGGTCGGTGATGGATTCCTTCCTCTGTGATATGGTTATTTTATGTTGTTAGATCCCTTCACTACCAGTTATCCCATCCAAACAATACACATTCAAGAGCAATGAAACCAAAAAACAGGAGCATGCATAGCTAAAGCCCCAAAGCAAGTCACGCCCATGACAGAGAGGATCCATGCGTGAGTCCTGTAACTCACTTTGCATGACAGGTGACCGGTTTCAATACTCTGCTGTTCTCGTTTCTACGTTTTCTCGTGTTCTCAGTTTCAACAGTTGGAGGTACCAGAATTCGCCGAGGAGGGCCAGCCCATCCTGCTCTCCCTCACGCCCAAGATGGACCGAAAACTCGTCAGCTCTGCCCTCTAGTGGTCACTGAAAACACTGCGGGCTGAACCCGTAACATTTGAACCTTTCCATGTTACGGCTGAACCCGAGACATTTTAACCTTTCCATCGCAAACCTGTGTGCCAATATGGGTCGTGTTTGCGGATCTCAAATGCCAAGAGCGTTGGCATGACGATGACAGGGTTAGGATGGTGGTTTGTATTCGTCCAGTCAGAATGAACAGACTCACGGTGTTGAAGGACTTCGGACTAGGGCTTTCACCAAATGGCTTTTTTTAATCTTATAGGTTGAGGCAAGAAATGGTATATGCAATGTCCCAAACTCATGTTAAATGTTTGTGTAAAAGATTGTTTTTTAAAGCAGTTAAATCATTAAAATGTATGATTTTATGACACCCAATACTTACTATCAAATGGCCCGTTTATGGTTTTCTCAGTTCAGTTCAATACAGAAACCAAGAACTCACATATAGAAACTTTATTTAACCCAGAATATAACAAAACAACGACTGCAAGGAACTAAAACAATCAAAAGGCCCCTAGTCTCCAACAGATTGGATTCATCTAGAGAGGAATAGATGTTTTTGTTAAAAATGGAAGTGAACTCAGCCGGCTAAAACCATACAACCAGAGAACGTCACATGGTAGCCGACGTGAAACCACGCGAGAATGTCTTAAAACAGCGGGACGCATAAAAGTAAAGAACACATGTCTAGCAAAAAGAGAGCACCGACATTTTTGGGTGCTTTTGGGTGGATGTCGAGAATGACTGGGTGTGGGCGGAGGGGTCTGCTCAGCCTTCCCACGGGGGGCTACGACGGCCGTCCACGTCCGTCTCCACGTGGTACAGCATGTCCGCCAGAGTGTGCTCGATCACCGCGCCCCAGCCCATGTCACTCATCTGGAAGACAGGGCGGAGAAGGAAAAGACTAAATGGCAGGTTATAAACCAACAGAGATGCAGGGAGTCTGCTGCTGAAGTCATACGGCTAATGCTTTGTGCCACACGTGGTTAAACAAGTGTTTGTGTTATAGATCTCCTCACCGGTTGGTATTTGAGGTCTTTAGGAGGGTGTTTGAAGTTTGGCCCGAAGTTGACAGACACCTGGAACAAAACCACACAATTCACACTTGAGAGGGGATTTAGGTTACACACAGTTAGACCACGGACATTGTTCTTACCTAACCAAAAGGTGAGGCTTGCTGATAACCGACGACTTTTATTTCCTGTGCAATCGTCTTCAAACGTACCTACCAGGGGCAGGATAGTCTAGTGTCTAGGGTGTATCTGACGTAATGCACTGGGTTTTGACCCCCAGTGAACCCCCAACACTACCCAGACAATAACTCCATAATGACAGCAACTCAGAGTACCCACCTGGCAGCTCTTGTACAGTGAGATGGCGGGGAAATAGAGGCCTTCAAACAGGTTTTCGTACGCCACTCCTTGGCTCACCCCGTTTTTGTAGAACACCATCTGATGGAGATAGGGAAACTTAACCAAACCGCAGCAGACAGTACAACAGAGCGCACTGGGGTCAAGACAGACACAACATTACAACATTACATAGAAGAGGGCGTGAAAAAGCGAACAGCCTCAAGAACAAACGGCTAGCTAAAGAATATGGTCTCTTGCCAAATAGAACAGACTTTTTCAATC